>RJWM01027774.1:0-26400 GCA_004363535.1 Dasyprocta punctata | reverse complement strand
ATTCGGTCTGAGTCATTTTCTGCCGAACTTCATCCCCACTCCGTTGCAAGACAGCAGTTCCAAGGTGGAGCCCAGATGTACTTGGGCTTCTCTGAGCCATGGGTCCTTCTCACATACCTGACCCAATGGGGTGAAATGGTGCTGCCATATCCATTCATATGCAGTATTCAGACAAAAATATGTGAAAGAGAAAAAAAAATCACAGAACAAATTCAATTACTCCAGAATGGAGCTCACATGCCAAGTTTATTTTGCCATTACACAGGTTAATTGGCCACACTAGAAAGATGTCCCAGAATTGAGGCTTCTGGTGGGTCTCTTTGTCTTGTCTTTAAATACAAATGTGCATGCAGCTTAAGACAGGACATCTACTTCCCACTGGTAATTTGGGGTAAGATCTGTTCTTGTAAGGATCCCTATTATGATTTGTGTTCAGATGTCCCCCCAAAGCCTCACACAGTCATAGGTGAAGCTTTTTCAGAGGTGTCTGGATCTAGATTGTGACTGATTCATGGTGCAGTGCTAGGATTCAGACTGCTAGGATTAAATTTGGGTGATTACTACATCAGTCCACTGATTGATTTGGTCACCCTTATCCTGGGATGTTGGAGACTACTGTGAAGGGGCTTTGAGCAGGGTTTAAAATTAACTAATTGGCTTTCTGTTTATCTGTGAGCCTGTCCAAGGCCTAGGCCCCTTGCCTGGCGATGGGAGCTGATTTATAGTAAGTGAACCTCTATAAATCACTGGTCCTGGCTGAGGCCTGTAGTGGCCAGTGAGGCCAGAAATACCTCAAAAGGCAAGATAAGGTCACCACCAAAGACGCCTGGCTCAGACTCAAGTAAATAGATAGAGATGCAGCTGCAAACATCACATGTCTACAGCGTCTCTTTCCCACCATAAATGCCATCATGGAGATAAGACAGTTCTCCTTAATTGGCATAATTTACTACTTAGAGAAGTCTTTCAAGTGACTCCCAAGGTCCTGCTCATTTCCTGCGCTTTCCTCAGTATCCCCTCTCTTTGTTTACTTTGATAATAAATACGGGCAAGGAGAGAGGTCTTAGTCTTAGCCCTCACGACAGCTGCAGTCAAGAACTCTGCAGGGGCTTTGATCCTCCTGGAGCCCTAAAATCATACCACTTATTTCATTTATTTAAGCCTTCACCGTGCACTCGTTTGGGAGATTGGGGATCTAGGCCAGGTCCCCGATACTGGGAGCCTAGATAGAATATAAAAGAGGCAGGGAAAAGCTGCTAAGGACCCTGGTTTCCTTTTTCTGTCTTCTTCCTGCCATGAACTGTTCTCTGCAATGCCTCTCTGCCATGCCACCCTGCCTTGGAGCCAGGCGATTATGGACTCTAACCTCAAAAAACTGAACTGAATAAACCTTTCCCCCCTTATCTTATGGGTACTGGGTATTTTATCTCAGTAACACATTACCGAGACCCTCTTTACCCTCTTAGTTGTTCCTGTCCATGGAATTTGAGAGGTTCACAGGCTCATAAAGAACTCGGTTACTCTAACTTTCTTTAAATTCACCTAGGATTTCAGCAACATTCATATCAGAGTTCTGCTGCTCAGCATAGGCTCAAGGCTCTCTCCAGAGGTCGACTTTGGGCACCAGACTTCCTGTGACCAGGTGGTGCAGAGATACACATTTCCACTGCACTAGTACCTGATCGTGTGCTTGGTATTAATCTGATTAGAATCATCGCATTTCCAGAACAAAGTTTAAGACCTCCTGTGGTCCAGTGAACCCAGAAAAGCAGAGGGTGGGGAAGCATGGGCAGAGTTTGGGAAGAGAAAGGTAGATTGATCTTCCATAGGGTGGATCCTGAGCATCCCAATGGGCCTTCATCTGAATTTTGGATTGGGAAAACGATAACCTCATGCCTTGCTCACTCCACTCTCAACAGAAATAGAAATCTCCAGGAAATCTTAGATTCAGGGCCAATCATTCTGACTCATTCTCAAAACAATGACTCACCCCAACATATAACTATCACCTGGAGTTTGAGAAGCAACGAGCTCTTGAATTCCATATTTGAGCAACACAGACCAATGACATAAGGACAGAAAGGTGGGAATGAACAACTGCTCAGTGTTCACAACTCACAATTTATCGCAAAGATTTTAGCCTGGATTTTGTTCCATCCAGTCATTTAAATGTTTGAGATGGCAATAAGCCACCAAAAGCACTGCATATAGTCGTTTGGTAATCTTTGTGCAACTTTATGAGACCAAAGCAGGTTTCTGAACCACCTCAGTACGGGACAGGGAAAATAGCCAGATTCCTGTACCTTTCCATCTCACCATGGTTTCCATGGGGCTATCTATGCCAGGGTCTTCACCAGTTCCTAAATGCAAGTCACAGCAGGCCAGCTGCTAAATCGCTTTCCATTACCCAAACTACTCAGTACAACAGGAAACGAAACTTAAAATTCAGAAAAATTTGATACAAATACTCCTTAGATACAGTATTTCTTGCGTAGGTACAAGCAACTGCTGTAATTTACTTATTTGTAACCGAGTCCTGATGGTTCAACTTCCGAGTCACCCCGCAGACACACCCAAGAAGTGCACCCAGCATATCTGGGAGAAATGAATGCACAGAAAGCATACAACACAATCTTGAATCAGAAACAAGTGCCTGGAGATCAGCATTGAATTTTAGAAGAGAACCCAGGGGCCAGCTAGAAAATGTACCTCCTGATCCAATGTGGCATACATTTGGAAGGAGACGAACAGTTCATTGCATACCATGCAATCAAGAGCCTTGTGGTCTCAGGCAGGAATATTATACAGGCATTGTGTGAGAGCTGTGTCATATGAGAAAAGGCAGTAACAGGCACTTCAAGAGCTTTGGTCAAAACTATGACTGGGAGGAATGTGGGGAAGCCTGTGGGATTTATGTTTTATTAGACATGAGAAAATTCATACTAGAGAAAAACTCTAATGTTACACAGAAAATCTTTTGCTTTCAAGCTACTCTTTATGGACCATCAGAATTGCTAGAGAAGAACTCTTAATGTAGCAAGTATAGGAAGACCTTCATTTTTCCTGAAGGCATTCAATGCAAATTCAGTAAAAGACCTCATCTTTATTACTTAAGTTTTTTTAATTGGAAAAGTTATGGTGGACATTGTCTGGTGCTCTTGAAAGAGATTCAACATCTTGGAGAAAGTCAACAGAATAGGTATCACCATGCAGGCCTTATGGCAGCCAAAAAGAATCATAGTTACAAATACAGCCACTCTATCTGTCCCCACCCCTCCCATGAGCCTCATATACAGGGACATACAGATCCCAGCAAGTTTGCCATATGCCCTGCTAACACACATGACAGTCATCAGTAAGGGAGAAGGACACATCCAGCCAAGTTTGTGTCCTCCAGCCTCAGAGCCAGGGGATCAAAAGTGAATTTAGACCTTGCTGCCAGTGATGAAGGGGCACAGGACCTGATCATTCTCTCTCAGCAAGAACTCAGCCCATCCAGGTGAGGGGACTTGGGAGATCCATGCAAGTGAAAAGGCAGAGACCCTACAATTGACAACAGACACCAAAAGGATGACTTAAGGAAGTTCTTATCAACCTCAACTTTTGTGAGAATGGAGGTTGCAAGAACCATGGAAATAACATCAGAGGTCCAGGGAAGAACACACAGGAATCTCAGCTCAAACCAGAGTCCATAGAAATAGGTGACACAGGACATCTGGCTGGCTGATTGAACTGCTTGTCAAGGTGCTCTGTGATGTAAATTCCATGACAACTATGAAAACAAAGCTCTCTGCACAAAGGAGAGAAAGAACAGGTAGTGAGAGCTTGAAGATCGCCATGCTTCCATTGCTCTCTGTACCTGCATTGTGGAGACATTGTGTAGATGGGGTATCAAACACAGCTGAGCACAAAGCCGGAAACTCAGTGCCACTAAAGGGTTCCATTTACTTGAGTCAAAAGTATTCTTCTCCCAGCAAGTTCATTCATATCGAGATAACAAAATGTAAAGTGCATTCTTTCCTCTAAAATGTCAATTGAAAGGACAAGAAGAGGAATTTCAGAAATACTTGGGGGATAAGAACTTAGGAAAGCTGTATGACACAGTACTATCTCTATTTCTCAACTGGGGAGAAAAATTCAGGAATCATACCTGGAGGAATATGCCATGAAGTAAAGTTATGTACTGTGTATTGCAACAGTTTCTCCTATGTAGGGAACATTCCTTTGGTTAGTACTCGATTCACTTGGGCCTTTTGAGATACGTTCAGGCTAATTCCCAAGACGTTCTCTGAGTCCTTCTCATGGTGCCAGTTAATGCATGGTGGCCTGAAAGTTTCCCCAGGAAACATGCCTGGAGCTCCCTACACATGAAGGCCAGGTACAAGGGTTGGTGCAGTCCATGGAAAAGATAACAGCCATCATTGAGTAGCATCAGATGCAGGGGCAGGGAGCTGATCCCACTTCTGGAACTTGAGGCAAGAGGGCCTGTGGCCAGAGAGACTAAGAAACTTTCAAGATATCACTTAGTTATGGCTTAACTCAGAAGTTAAATTGGAACCTGGAGGTTGAGAGAAGTATCTTTCACAGGTCTGCCTGTTTTATGCACATCCCAAAATGAGGATGGCGACCAAAAGGAATCTGTAGTGCCATGAGTCAGCACATAAATAGAGGTAACATAAATAGAGGTCTGGTCTTTGCTTTTGTATTGAGCATTGGCTCCTGGCTCCAGTGCAGACCCCTTGGGCTTCTGGCACAGATTCTCCAGGCTTCAGCCCCAGCTCTTAGGTTTTCTGGTGCAGATCTTTCAGGCTTCCATTGAAGATTTCTCAGCCTCATGGTACAGACTTGCATAGGACATTGTCATGGACTTCAGGCCCTCAGTTCAATTCTCCAGATCCCCAGTGCACTTTTTACAGTTGACTCTGTGGGTGAATATTGTAACCTAATCTTTTAAGTTTCTGTGTCCTGCATTAAATCTGTTTTCTCTTGCAATCACTGCCTAATACACTTCCCTTGGCCCCATGGAGAATAAAAGTCTTTCAAATAAATTCTTGAGAAAATGCCATTCTGAATTCAGAGTGGAATTCATGTTCCCTAAAGAATCTTACTCCATCCATAACCTGGTTCTCTTCATGCATATTCACACTTTCAGGAGTCCGTGTACGTACTGCAGAGAAGGCACATCTCCCATCAGTTGTAGTACTAGGCTGTCCCTGCTGCAGTCACAGGATTTTCCAGTCCTAGCTAAACTACCCTTCTCAGAGTCTGTGCCACTATGAATTAGACTGGTTAAATACACATGCCTAAGGTGCTGGATCGAGCTGTCATATTAGCAAAACACTTAACTGAGGGTTGAAAACTAATAATGATGGTAAGAATGACAACCATGAGAATGCACAGGCTGCCTATGAAGCAGCCATATTGGGACAGATTCTAGTCAACTGCTACTGACCAGCTAGAGACAATCAAGATGTCATTCAGGGAAACGGAAAACATCTTAACTTTTCTAAAGGTGAGGAAAGCTCACCAACAACCAGTTAGGAATGTCTTGGTAAAAGTTTAGTGAAATACTTAATAGGCTCAGATTCTTTCCATAGGACAAAATGAATATTTCAGAGAAGATCACAGCCCACCATTACCTTATCAATAAATATTCAGTCAATAGCATATATATTTTCCCTCTTGGTTTGGGCTTATTTCTGTCCTGTGCTTTGTCTTGATCAGCTTCCACCCTCCCACAGCTCTCTTCCTCCAACTTCAGTGGGATTATGAAATTAAAAACACAAGGCTAATGACAGACCACAATTTCAACAGCCAATGTAGTTTGAAGAATCCTAGAACCATGTCTATTAGGTGATGGGGAGCCTAGTGCCCACAATAACCAACATTTCCTTTATGGCTGGCTTATTTTAATACATGCATATTCATATTTTAATATAGAACATTGAAATAAGTTTGCTGAATGCTAAGAAAATTTCTTACAAAATCCAAGTTGTCTGGGAACAGAGAATGGAAATAGACACGGATGATTACTCCAGAGGCAACTGGGGAATCCCACCAGTAGAGACTGGTGAGGACAGGGGGCCCCTGATCACCTGGGCACCTCTGCTTTTGCAAGAACCTCAGGGAGGAGAACAAATAAGACATGTGAAGGCCTGCTGTCTAAAGGAGATGACCAAATGAAGTGACAGCCTAAAACCTCAGTAGAGACCCAGTTCCTCATGGCCCTGCAAACCAGCCTTCCTGAAACATGGAGACTCCACTGTCATCTGCGGCACTGTGTTCTGGTGTCCCTATGTGATGATGGATAGACTTCTGTTGCCCAAGTCATAATATATCCTTACCATCACACAGACATGCATGATCAAGATGTCTGCACAAAGGATATCAAAGGTAGACAGGAAACTAAACAGCTGAGAACAGGATGTGATGTGGGGTGCATGAGCTTCCTGCAGGGTTCCTCACCTGGGGGGGGCACCACCAAGGACCTGAGACATTGGGGCAGTCAATTTCTGTCCTGGAGGATAAGAGGAAGATGAGAGGCTTTGAGAGGCCTGTGGTGGCAGGTGACACGTGGCCCATTAGAGGAGTCTCCCTGCAGACCCATCTGATTGACTCACCTGTACTGGCCTGCTGCACAAGCCGGTGCTCCCACAGTAAGTGGGCCGTGTGGAGTCCTCCTGCTTCCCTCCAGCCTTGTCCCACCCCAGGCCCCTGGAGGACCGTGTGGTGTCACTGCTGGGCTCACAGCTCACCATCTTCCCAAATAACCCTCCCTGGACTGGTCCTCAGTGAAGACAGGCCATCTAGCATGGTCAGACTTCTCCACAACTCATGACACTCAATTACTTGGGCTTCCCTGAGACTCGACTCTGGCAGTCTTTCCATACACAGCCCCAGTAGAAAGGGGTCACAGGTAGCAGCCCAGGACCCCAACACTGCTTGCTGCCTTTGGGTGATCATGGAGACCGTGTTTGAAGATAAAGACTGGAAGTGTTGAGCATTTAGCCCAGGAGATGACAATTCCCTTGTACTACACCAAGTGCCTCCTGCCGTCAAAAGGCTTCCTCTGCTCCTCAGCAGGGAATGATTCTCCTGAGCACAGTGTTGGGCAAGGAGTGAAACAGCAGTTAGCACTGGGGAGGAATAATCTGCACAGGAGGGAGCTACACAGCTTCCCCATTCCTACTTTTAGAATAAAAAAATGTAAATTAAGGCAAAGCCCACCATTATTTCTCCTCTTCCCCAAACAAAGGATTGGTATAGAGAACGTGCTTTGGTTTCTGAACTGGAGACTTCTGTGTTTCTGAATTGAAACCCATACGTTCTTTAAAAGTACACTAAGTTTCACACTTAAACTCTTGTGCATGAGTGAGGGTTCTGGGGCTGGAGCTGATGAGCAGTGAGTGTTCCATAGATTATGTCTCAGCTGTTTCTGGGCAAGGGGCACTCAGTTCTACCCCACGGGGCCAGATATTCAGGACCCTCAGAATCCTCTGCTTCTGAGCACCTGTGGTGTTTTTTAGAGTTGGAAACCCAGGGTCTTTCCTTTTCATACCGAGTCAGTCACCCCCAGAGCATGGTTGCAAGTTGAAAGTCCAATCTTCAGGGATCAGTCAGGATGAATACTCAGGTTCACTAACAAATGCTGTTCCCTGTATATGCAGGGGAGATGGTGACCATGCTAAAGTGGAGAGAAGTTTTACCTAGGAAAGACATTCATCTGTACCACCAGGGCAACCTCTGTACCCGCCATGTGGGCACTCTCTCTAGACAGGACAGGATAAGCAACTAGAACCCCTTTGTGGCATTCTTGCCATGCATTCAAGCACATCCTAACTAGAAGGAAGCCGTAGCCTTCCAAATGGTCCAGGTCATTACCTTTGCAGAACTTCCCACATGCTGGATAAGCCCTTCATGTCTGTTTGAAAGATACGGACTCAGTATTTACAGGTGTTCTTAGGTCCCACTTTTCTGGAAGTGCTAGCAATGCTTAGAAAAGCAAAACTCTTGAGCCCACACCATATACAGACTCCCAAGAGGCAGATGGGCTGTGTCTGTGGAGCCTGGCTCGCCCTCTGTTAGAGATGGTGACCAAGACATGACAAAGCCAGGCTCTGCCTGGTCCTCATCAGCTAGCTGACCACGGACCCAGAGATGGACATATCTGCAAACTCCTGTCAGTGCTGCCTAGGGTGCACTTGGGACTAGGTGCAAAGTCCTTCTCTGACTCCAGACTTCATTCTGGGAAGGCAGGGAGGTCCAGCTCTTTACAGGATTTCGTAGCCAAGAAAGGACAGATCTGTCCTTCCTGCAGCTAGCAGAGGTGAGACTCATTCAAACACTGTGCCACCCTCTGCTCATGGCATAAAATAAACACAGCCAGGCTGTGCGGATTGACAGGTGCTCCTCCTGGAAGAGAGAAGGTAAAGACAAGACACTGACAGTGACTCCAGGAGAATGGTACAAATCCACTCATATCTTCTACCTCACATGCCTGAAAAATAATTGCATACTATATCTCTGGATTTTGGTGAAAATTTCAAGTTGCTATGGCAGTAAGAAATTTGTTATCCTGAGAACCCAGAGCCCAGGAGGCAGGAAGGAAACTGCACAGGGAGGATAGAGAAATCCCAGTTCCCGCAGGAGTCCACAGAGGCCAAAGGATCACAAAGCTTCCGCTCTACAAGAAGCTTGGTGAGATGTTGGACACAGAGCTGCCATGTTCACAGAAGGAGCCAGGCAGCATTAATTAAAGTCTTCTGGCCAACAGAGCAGTTCTGCACATGTTTGCAGGTGTGGATATAAGACTCCACCTTCCCCAGAAGCAAATGATTGCAAGAAGCCAAATCTCCCAAGGCACAGGAAAAAATTAGGGCTGTTCATCACTAACCCCCTTCCTCAGATGGCCTGGACTCCCAGTGGCAATGAGGCCACCCCAGGGTGGTGACTAAGGTGGAGCTGCTCACTGAAGAAATAAATGGTCCTTGGTGCCCCCTCTTCTGTGTGTGCCTAAGAACACCCCACTGGATTCACGTTCTGTGGGAGTCCTCTTATCCTTTCCGAGTCTCAGTTACCTCAGAGGCTCAAGAAAGCAGAGACTGTGAATTATTCACCCAATTTTTGCAATAGAGCAGGCTCATCTGCATCTGTCTATAACAAGGAGAGGTTTATTCTGAGCAGTTTTCCTTGTTGTGCAAGAAAGGTGAGAAACTGAGGTAGGAGGAGCATTGAGTTCGAGGCCGGCTTGGGCTACAACGCGAGCACAAGGCCGGCCTGAGCTACATAGTGTGACCCTGCCTCAAAAAAACTAGGGCAGGGAGTTTGGCTCAGCAGCTTAAGTGCCTGTCTGGCAGGTGCGAGGTTGTGAGTTTGATCCCCGGTGCTGCAAAGAAAGAAAGAAAAAAAGAAAGAAAGAAAGCTGAGAACATGGAGAACCTGACTGTGGATTGAAAACACAGAAGGAAAACTCAGAACTCAATGGTGATAAACAGGTGTTTGTGCAACCTGTCACAAATCTTGAGCTATTGAATGTCGTGTACAGTAGCAAGTATCCAAGAGCATGGAGTGGCCTCAGGTGCAGGACCCTCCTGCAGACAGGGATTCCTGGACTCCTCTGCGTGTCTGTTCAGGTAATGTAAGGTTGCAATCCCATAGGCTCCCACAGGTCCTACAAAGCTCAGAACTGCTCTACATATGCAGCCCATTCCATTCTCCAGCAACCTCTTCGATGTCAGGACTGCGAAGGGAGTAACCTGGGTCCCACCTGCCACCTCATGAGCCCTGAGCATTGCACTCTGCCTGCCTGGCAAAATCCCAGTTCCCTTTGGTTTTGAAGACTTAAAACCATGCATGCCCGTTCTCATCTGAAGATGTGTATTCTTTGTCATGAAACAGCAATAAGAATGGCAAGAGACTTATGCAGCATCATTGCCCTTTTTATACCTCTCTAGGATTTGTAGAACTTACCAGTGCTCCTTCAGGTAGTTTTTATTCATCTGCAATTTTACATCATCAGGGAGGTGGGAACTTATTTTGACAGTTTCTTCACCATAAGTCTCTTAACTGGATTCCTAGAATACATTTGTATTTGCACTCAGATTAATGAGTAGTTCATAAGTACCAAAGAATCCGGAGACAATGGTGGCATGAGGCTTCAGCATAAGCCAACAGTATCACCTTTCCTGAATTTCATAGGATAGCACAAGAAACAGGAATCCTTTAAGACTCAGTTGTCCACATTTCCTTTTTGGATGCAAGATTACAGTATCCACAGTGCTAAGTTCTTTGTTGAGAGACTCATGTGACAATCTTTGGCTTAGCCTAAACCTCCCTGAAAAACTCGCACAAGAGCCCAAGTCTCCCTTGTTCTTCACACATACCCTCAGTGGAATTGGGAGGGGTCCTTAGTCAGGATAGAGGATTGTTTGACTGGTATTACCTTGGCTAAAACTAAGGCTACAGGAAGATTGGAATTTCTCCATAACATGAGGAATTAGAACTGATGAGAAAAAATTCACAAACCATGCCTGATGTCCTTGGAGGTCAAGCCAAAGGAACTCAAAGTCAACACCACGTTCCCCATAAGACACTTGACAGATAATCTGTTATGACCCAAAAATTCATTCTTCGACCAAGTACACAGCAATAGGATTTTTCATGAGATGGGGATGTGAACAAGGCACATGGACTCTGCAGGGAGAGCAGTGACTCCAAAAGCCTCTGGCCTCTCAAAGGTTAAAAAGGTCTTCCAGTGGTTTTAGGTTTCAACTTTTACTCAGCAGACTGTTGGCTTGACATGGCTTGCTTTACCACAATCTTTACATTCTTGCATCTCTGTCTCATTCAGAATGTGTGTTGATGGAGGCTCGATCACCTCCAAAAGCAAATGAAAGGGATCATGAAAAGCCTTCAGAGATTGAAATTTCCCTGTGCTCAGCCACCAGCTCTGCCCCATCTACTCTAACACAGCCCCATATCTTGGACACACAGGTGAAGGGCTCCATGTTCAGCCTTGCCCACTACGTTCGCTCCAGTAGGGCCATGAATTTTTTGTAAAAACCTTAAAGTTGCAAGGTTGGGTCTACCATAGCTCAGAGTGGCTGAGCACATTCACTCCCAGATTACTGGAAAGTGATTAGAACCATCTTTCTAGGCCACATCAGGAACAATTTCACTAGACTATACCAAGCTACTGAGAATTTGTAAGAAAATTTAAAAACTGGATCCACTTTTGCTTCCACAGCTGCTGACATAGGTATACTTCTATGGATACTGGCAGAACAGATTCCATTTAAAGAGGTTCTCCATGGCAGTTTAGTGATGTCCTTTAGCCAAGGGAATCATGGCTTTCCAAGTGTGATGTATTTGGTCTAGGCCTAGCCCTTCTGGTATAGAATATGAACTCTTCCAGTTCGGTCATATAAGAACTAAAGGAAAACCTTGGAAAGGAACTCAGAGACAGTGAACACCCAAGACCTGCTAAACAGAAGTCTTCTGAGATTCCATGGATTTATATGGAAGAGAATGAATTTGGGGATGGTTCTAGTGATGGCATTAAGTGGAGTAAACCCAGTCTAAGACAGCAGCTTTCATGTTGCTGAGACCACAATAATCAAAATTTCTCCAAATTGTAACATGAAAATATTGTGTATAATATGCTTTCACATATTTCTTGTGTATATGATATGCTTTAACAACTGCTGTGCCACAAACTAACTGTATTACAATTGTTCTACACCATTTTAGTGCTTTTCTTGATGAATTATAGGATAACATCTGGTCTGCTACATCATTGGCTTTGTGTAATCTAAGAACTCCCTGAGAAGTGGTATGAACCACCCAATGGTACAGTCACACACACCACTCATGGTTCAAGCCAGCAGGAGTGACTGACTCCTAATCAGAGCCACTCCAGAGAGAGACATAATGACACAAATTACAACTCCATCCCGAATGTGTTAAAATAACCTCCATAATGGTCAATAGAGCAGAATGAGAATGTTAGATTCCTAAATAAAATTAGTGCTTAAAAATCTCTACTTTGG
Source organism: Dasyprocta punctata (assembly GCA_004363535.1). NCBI lineage: Eukaryota > Metazoa > Chordata > Mammalia > Rodentia > Dasyproctidae > Dasyprocta > Dasyprocta punctata. The sequence goes on along the minus strand of RJWM01027774.1, from coordinate 14,353 downwards.
GACCTAGCAGTACATACTGCTGCACTCTGCTGAAATTTTCAATGTGCTGGATTGGGCTCATTTAATTCTTCAAAGCCCTATCTTTCTGGTAGGTGTAAGGAATGCTGAGAATTGACCAAAGTGAAGAACTCACTTTCAGTATGGTGCTATCCCTGTCAATACTCCCTCCACATGAACTTGATATTATGAACATATGGAGAAAGACACGCCAAGTAATGTCAAGAGGTCTTGAGATTCACCTAAGTCACCATCATCCATTGACTCGGGGCAGGTGACCTGACACCTGTAGTGAACTTGCTAGAGTTTGGCACTGCCCACATAAGCCTCACACTGCTAGATGCCCAGAAGAACAAGAAATAAAGACAAAGGCGCCCCTTTTACCTGGAGGTGCAAGACGACAGCTGCTTCCTGTCACTGCACCTGCCAGGCTCCATACATGCTACAGCACTACACGCTGAGAAGCCCATCCAGTGCCCATCATCTCCCAGCGACATTTCCCACTTCACGTGGAGATATGAGTTAGCCAAGGTCACCCTCAACTTGTCACTGCTTGTCTTGCTTTCCCGTTTATGTTTCTGTGATTATCCTGACAAGGTAACCGATGTCACACCTTTTCCATATTGGCTCCATTCTTCGGGATGAACATCATTCCCATGGCTGGAAGGAGAGGATATCCCGGTGTTTTCCTGCCCATCTCTTTCAGAGTGTTATCTAATGTTCCCTAGGGGTTCAGTTGGAACAGTAGGGCCGTTAGACCACGATTCTAATTCAAAGGACTACGAGTGGTCAGGTTTCACTTCAGAAGACAGTAAGACTACAGCAGATACCACAAATGGAGTTTGCCCTTGTGTCAAAGCACACACACCCCAGGAGTCCCTTGTTAACACATCCTGTTGAGCCAGGAGGATTTTCAAGAGACGCTGTCCTCTGTAACATCCACCACAAATGCAAGATTCACTGGTGATGTAAATGCTGATTTTCCCAAAAGCAATGCACCAAATTCAAAATGGCAGCCAAGATGGGATCCAGCAGGGATCACTTTCAAGCAGGGAGGCACAAGTCAGAAGTCCTCTGGCTCCATTCTCAGCTGCTCTTACTCCTCCACGTGGGAGCTGGACTGCACCAATTAACCACCCCAGAGTCTCTCAGGAGTCATGGCTATGAGGAGGTGCAGGGGAAACTAATCAAGTACAAGAGCAGCCCAGTATCAAGGGAGGCAAAACTTCCCTTTTCATTTCCTAACCTGCATACTCAGACTGGCATTTTCTGCTCTCTGGGTTGGGAATGAAGGGTGAATGTGAAGTCTATTCAGGGAGGTATTGGGAAACAAACATTTCTCAACTGTAAGGCACAGGGTAGACCAAAGTTCATAGAACACTATTGCCAAGGAAAGAAGAGAAGAACCCCTATAAGGTAAAATACCCAAATGTGTAGACCATAGTTATGTTTCTTATGCAAGGATGACTTGATTGAACAGGTTAACATATATGGGAAAAACTGAATTGAAACATTAAAGGTACCATCAAAAACATACACTTATGTATGCTCAGTACTCATGTATGCTATCAATTGAGTTGCTGTTTGCCTGAAGGTGGTGCACTAATATAAGTGGGTGATAAGAATCCATGACTTTTAAAGACCTGGGTCATTGCACACATGATGTGTAGAACTACTTTTCTGTCACTATCAAGATTTTAAAAGATAAGAGCAGCAACACAAATAGCCTGTTCCAGGTCAAGTGTATGCAAGGACTTACATGTGCAAATTCCCAGAAATTACATTTGCCATTCCCATGATTCACCTGCAAACGTAAAGAAATGAGAACCTCTAGAGTGTCAGAAATGCCAAGTACAAACTCTACATGCAAAATATTTATAAAAACAATGCTTTCTCACCCTTTGTACTGACAAGGAAGCACCCAGACTGAGCTAAGCCTGCCATTCAGCACTGCCCACATGTACACGGAGGTGACTAAGGCTCACCATGAGCAGTCTCTTCAGCACCATCAAGTGCATCTCTGGCACATGGTACCCAGTGGTAATGACAACACAGTCCCTCTCTAGTGAGCTAGAAAGGGAAGGAAGTTGCCCCTACAGTGATACAGCTTTCAGATCCAGACCCACAGAGTCAGTAACACCCAGAGAATGGCTGGATACTCCAGATCTGACCCCAAGTATCCATCCTGAAACTGTGGCCCCCTAAAGGTCTCTCTTGGGCATGGTCACCACCTCATCAGGACATAATGGGTAGTAGTATTCATTACGCTGAGGGAAGAATAAGCTTGGAAAGATGATCTTTACTGGGTGAACGGCCTCAGCATTTCTGTTGGCACACCCTGACATGTGTCTGTAGGCAGAACACAGTAAATACCTCATCTCCATGGAATTCTTGCTGAGTATTCAAGTCCAACCCAACTGGGTAGAACCAACAGCCTTCTGAAGGGTCCATGTCATTCTTGCAGAACTTCCCACAGGCCAGGCTAGCCCTTCATGAAATGGTAAGACATGGTGGGTTGGGCTGACATTAATGTTCTCAAGTCCTACATCCCACGTGTGTGCTAGAAATGCATGAAGGTGAGCGTGGTGCATCTCAGACATTCTCTCCTGTCCCCATCACCTCCGTGTGTTCCTCTGTGTGTTCATCTCTTTAAATACATACATGGAGCAGGAGACTCTTGAGAGTTTTGCATGTGGATCAGTTTCAAGAAGCAGAAGCCCAAGTCCATCCCGTCCCAATTCCTGGGCTTCTTCACTTCTTCCTAGGCGACCAGCTCCAACTCTATGCCAGCTGGCTAGGGAGGCACCAGGCTCAGAGTCAGGCCTTAAAATGCAAGTATTTAGTAACTGCACCTTGGGGGACATTTGCCACTAGAGCAATCCCTTCCCTAGTTCCAGATTTCATTCTGGGAATGTCATGAAAAGCCTGTCCCTTACACAATGGCATAGCCAAGAAGGGGCAGATATGTCCTACCCCACAGCTAGCAGAAGTGAGGATCTTCTACAGTCCTGCTTCACCCACTGCGTTTAGGACAGAAATATGCCAAGCTGGGCTGCGAGGACTGAGAGGTGCCCTTGATGAATGGGAGAAAACTAAGATGACTCTCACAATGACTGCAGAGAAAAAAAAATAAACCACTACCCTTGCCTTGTAGATCACTTGCTTGAAAAATAGGAACATTTTGCCTTTTTGGCAAAGGAAAATGACTTCAACATGAAATTTCTGTGGCAAGAAGAATTTTCTTGCTTTCATCCTCTTCTTTTGGAACAAAGCAAGGCAGGAGGTGGCTCCACAAGGGAGATATGGGACCCCAAGTGCCCACAAGTGTGTGTAGAAGGTAAAACATATCACACTGATTGTAATCAAACAAGCAGCTCAGTGAACAGTCTCTGAAGATGACAGCTTCCTGTCCAAAGGAGCTGAGATCAATTCAAAGACAGCTCAAAACCTGCAGGCAAAACTCCAACTCCCCATTGCCCTCTCAATGTGCATGACAGTGACAGTTCCCTTGCACAGAATTCAAATGTTCTGAGGAAATCACATCATGGGAGGTACCATAGTCCCACACAGGACAATACTAGACTTTTCTCCTTTCCTTACAGAAGTTCTTCCTCTCAAGGTCACAGGCCAGGAGGTGACTGAGGTAGAAATGTTTTCTGAAGGTCCAAACTGATCCTTGTCCCTCCCTGCTCTGTGCATCAGAGAACACCTTCAGCTTCACCTTCCCCATGGAATTTCTTTGGCCAAATCTAAAGTGTAGGTTAAGGAGCCTCTGAATGTGGAAGTTGAGATTTATTTACCCAGTCCTACAACCTGACCTTATAAAGAAGAGGGGTTAACAGACAAGGTCTGTAACGAGGAAAGACATTACTTGAGTAACAGAACATGTCCTGTATCCAGGAACCAAGTCAGGTGAAATTAGAGTTTCTGACATACAGGCATAATAAAGGACACTGGAGCCATTCAGAACCACCCACTGGGGCCACCAGGACACATACTGCATGTGGTCAAATTCCTCTGTCCAGTCTGTCTCTTCTTCTTTCTTTACACAAGAACGAATCCATAGCAAACATACTCAGTGTTCCAACTCACAAACCCTGGTCCTGTATATAGAGCCATCAACAGGGAGGTCGAGTAAGTGGTCTGAGAACATTGAGAGTTCCCAGGTGCAGATCCCTCCTGTAGACAGATGTTTCTATTCTCCATCTTCTGTATCTAAAGTGAGTTTGCAGTCCACTGGTGTCTCTTGCAGGTGCTCCAAAAAAAATGGCTCTTCACATAGACACCCACAGGGTGGTCACTGATCCAGCCAAGATTTGATCTCCAACAGCCTCTCAGAAGACATAAACAGGAAGGTAAGAAACTAGGGCTTCCTGCCAGCGAATGAGACCTGGGCATTGTGCTCTGCCTGCCTGGTAGAGGCCTAGTGGGCTTGGGTTTGGAAAATGAGCGCGTCCTTGCCATGAAACACAGTGATAATCAAAACACACGTTTATGTAGAATTACCTTTTCTATAGTGTCTATGGTAGCTGGTAGTTTTGAACACATTTCTAGAACAACTCAGAACTCCTTTGAGTAATATTGATTCCAGGGGATTTTCATTCTCAAGGAGGAAGGTACAGTGGCCTTGCTACATGCTCATTTTCTTTCTGAGAACAGTTTGGATTTGCACTCCAATTAATGAGCACTTTCATGAGTACCAAAGTTAGGAGACTGTGCTGGCAAAGAGGCCAGAGGATACCAAACCACGTGGCTCCAGCATAAATCCCAAGGACATCATCTCTCCTGAACTTAGTTTATACTACAGCTCAAGAAAATAGGAATCTTTATTAAAAAGACTCAACTCTTAAGACTTCTGTTCTATGGCTGAAAAGGATATAGCACCCATGGTGCCAATTTCATTTTGGAAATGTGTAAGTAGGCTGTCTTTGGTTTGCCCTAATCTCCCTGAAGAACTTGCATGTGACTACAGGGGTGAAGAGGGTCCTCTGGAGGAAAAGGGATATTATTAAGTCAGTGATACCAACCAAGTCCATCATAGGGGCTACAGGCTGATTCTAATTCTTCCTGTTCTGGGAAAATTCTACAGAGTGAGAAGAGCAAGAATTTACTAAGCATGCCTGATGCCCTTTCAAAGTTGAGTCAAAGAAACAATGTCAGTGCTGTACTTTAGAATCCAGTACATAAAGAGTGTTTTTCATTAGAAGATTTGTACACAGTTTAATCACTTGGATAGAATAGACACCAAAGTGCAGCAGACATGCAGAGGCACAGAAATGGGTTTATGCACATAACTGACACTATGTGCGTTGCCACATGTCTCTGTTTAGTTCCTTTTCTACTTGTTTTGAGCCATCCTTGATAAGAGCACTGTTCAAAAGTTTGAAACCCATGTCTGAGCAGCTCTCATGAGTTTGGGATCAGATCTCTAGGAAAAATAAGCACACTATAAATATCTAAGCTCCATATCAGTCTCTGAATAATTTGTAGTGAGATGCTTTTCTTCACATACAATTTAAATCTGAAATCAGCCCATGACACAGAACCCTCAGATTACAGATGGAGTTGTGTAGAGAGCGGTAAAGCTTCACAGCTGCCGCCCTGCCTCTCTGGCCTGTGGGCATCCAGTGTGTCAGCCTACATTTCCCATGATCCTCCCCTGTCCCGCCGGGAAGTGACGACGGCCTGTCCACGCCCCCATACGATGACAGCTTCCACTCCCGTTTCTATATAAACCTTGAACATTCCCATAATAAACGAAGACTTGATCGGAATTGCTCATCTTGTCTTCCTTTCTCTCTCCCCAGCCTTGCCCTCCCCCATCTCCATGCCCTCTCCTCGAGACCCCCGTTTCTTTTAGGACCTGCAGGCAGGTTCAGAGTTGCTGCAGTATCACCTTTGATGCTAACTATGCTAAGGGTCAAGATCCTGGTATCCTTGCCTCAAGAAATGACTCTCAATTTTAAGATGCTTCATGTACTAATTTGGCTTTGAATGTGTTAAGATCTTTGTGGGTTGGCCCCATCCTCTGAGAAAAACTTAATCCCCTTGATTCAAGGTAAACAGCTGTATGTCAACACATCCACACGGGAGAAGTATATGACACAATTTCTCACAGGGTACCTCAGTCACCATTTTCTACTACTTTCAGCTTTCCTTAAACCTAGAATTATGGTAAAATTAACATACTCTACAGAAATGTTGAGAATGAGAATCTACTGGAGTTAGTAATCAGGATCAGAGTTCTGAAACTATTTGGGGAAAATTTAACCCCACGAGATGGATCACATCTATGGAAGAACTCACTCTGGTGTTCAGCCTACTTAATGCACGGTGTTACCGTAGCCATACAGCACAGCCATTGCACTTCTGCCCAGTAACCATTACTGCACACAGTGTTTTTTGTCAGTGAAGTCCCAGAAGGGGATATGGAACTTCTCAGAGAAGTGCATGGTATCTACTGGGTACAGGAAGGTCTTCTTGAGTTTTCTTTTCATCTCAGCCATATATAACTGAAGGTGAGATCTTCTATTGAAAGCCCTGTAATTATTTTGGGCCCCCGATATTGCCAGTGTCATACTTCACATGACCCTATGGGGAAATGAAGTTGCAGTCAAGGAATTTTCTCAAGCAAGTTCAACTTTGATGTAGAACACAGAACTGCCATCCTCAAAGGCCTCCACCCATCCATAGTCCTCACCTGCTCACAGCAGTTCCCACCGTAAGGAACACACTGCTCACTGCTGAGGAGGCAAAGCTTTAGTTGTATGGCTGCATCTCTGAGGCCCATCTCTAGAAATCTGCAGTCCCACCTACACTCATTGGCAGAGTCAGTATTATTAAACTCACTGTGTATCCCCAGCTAATGCTATTGCACATGGAAATAATTTCTGTCAGTGCTGAACCTGGCCCCAAAAACTAATCCCCGTTGGATGGCTGACCGACCTTGAGATGCCTCCAGGCTGCTCATCAGTGCTTCTGTATTGGAGCAGTTTCCATTTGATTGGTTCAGGGCCAGCTATCTAGAGACACTGAAGAAGATATCTTTCATTTCCTTGAATGACATCTATAAACAGTAAACATTCAGGTGACAGCTCCAGCTGTGTGTATTTTGCACAATAGATTTCACACATCTTTTCATTTCCTCTTTGGCCATTTGAAAAAGTGACTTTAAGGCAACAATAGATTCTGGGCCCCCACAATGGTTCCGACTCATTCTCAACCTGATTCTTCCAGCACAGGGGTGTGCCCCCAAATAAAGAGGTTCTTATTCTCAAAGTCAAGTTCCATGAGTTTAATTCTATAGTTGGTCTGCAGAGACCAGAGATATGAGGTATTTATGTGTGAATGAACTGCTGGTCAGTGTTCGTGACTTAGGATTCTCAAAGTTATTTTAGCTTTTTGTGTCTCCTTCTGTTAGGTGATATTTGACCTAAGAATTAGGCAAAACTCTGATGAGTGTGGATCCCACAATGCTGGAAAAACCTTAGCAAAGGATGTGCCTACCAATTTCTGCGCCACTTAAGGAAGGGGCAGGGAGAGTAACAGTTTACTGGAGGCTCTGATCCTGCCGTACTTCAGCTAATGTTATCTCCGACTTACACCTTGTCTGCTAAAATATACTGTCACAGCATGACAGTTGTTAGAAGCCTTACCATTGGCCAAAAATACTTGTTACTGTATTAGCCAGTGAGAAATGTCATTTAAACACAGACACATAAGTCCAAGTTTCTCCCATTGTTGTGAAGAGTTAGTACTTCTCATCTAGGCACCTATGACTCGCTGATGGAGCCCTGCCCTGCAAGTCTCCCACATCATGCCCTGGTGGTCGCTTTGTGTCTCACCTGAGAGCACAGCTTGGGATTTTACACACACACAACAATGGTCTGGGACCCTCAGAGTCTGGGTAGATTGAACCCACTTCTCCCTCCACTCTGTCATTTTTGGCATCTCAGACAGCCATCCACTCTGCATTTTTAGCCCTCAGCCTCCCTGTGCTCAGATGTTACATGCCAGCATGCACCAGACTCTACATTAGCACTGCTCAATGCCCAAGGTCAAGAATAAATGAACAAGAAGCAAATGAGTAGAATGAGAGGCAAACCTAAAAGTTAGATTTATAAACGTTCACATCTAGACTGAGAAGATTTTATTGACCACCCCAGGCATGTGTTTTTTGTTTTTTGTTTTTTTGATACAGCTTTAATTGGCCAGAAAAAATTTACTCTGGGTGCCCCACGTTTCCCCACGGAGCAAAAGGGAGAGAAAAATGAAAAGAGCCAGGAAAAGTCACAAGCACTCTGTCCCTCCCTGAGGCTACAAGGCTCCCCACAGAGCCAGGGGACCTGGAGAAGTCAGAACTCACACAAGGTGGCATGATCAGCTTCTGAGAGACAGACCAGAAGAGACACAGATGCACGCATTTCCATCTTTTTTCCATTTGATACCCTGTCCCCTGCCAGTATGAAGGGCAGCACCACATTCAGCCAGTCATCCATGGAACTCCAGAACTGATTTCTTGGGGAGTAGTGTCTGGTACAAATGTTTTATTACTGCAACAAGTCCGAAACCAAGAACGTAGGCCCAAAGTAAAATAACCATCAGATTGTATCAGTAAGGGCTGTGCTCAGGTGACAGTGTCACCAATTACGCTGGAGTGACACAGGCACTTCTAGCTCACTGAAGTGACTTGGGCTTATGGGAATGTAACCCTAGCCTTGAAGGATGACAGCAAAAGCTTGAGTTTTGGAGAGGCTCTGGGCATTACCTTTTTTAACTCAAGATGCAGCATATAAGGGCCACCAATAAGGTCTCCCACATCATTATTGGCTCCAAGCAAGTAGTACCAAATACGTACAGATACTCGGCAGACAAGGTTTCATTTCAACAAAATCCCCTAATGCTGAAGAGTCTATCACTTTTCTTGTTGATGGAATCACATTATTTTCCTAGAGAAATACTGTGATTCCATCAACAAGAGGTGGGTCCCAAGTTTGAGAGGCTATGTCTCCATTCCACCCTGGGGAGTATTCCATGTTCTGTCAATTTGTGTCTCATCTATACTGCTGGCTCCAAGCAAGTAGTAGCAAATACCTCACAGAAACTCTGCTGACAAGGATTCACTTCAACAAAATCCCCGAATGCTGAAGAGTGTATCACTCATTTCCTGGAAAATAATGTGATTCCGTCAACAAGAGTTGGGACCCAAGTTTGAGAGCCTGACCACACTCTCAAGAATCAACATGAAGAGGTGTGTCTCAGTTCCAGCCTGGGGAATATTCTAGGTTCTATCAATTTGTGTCTCATCTATATTGTTTCTGTACCTGGGTTTGTTTTACAACATTCCCACTCATGTAATTACAGAATAATCTCCAGATTAAAACGAAAGTTACAATTGCCCCATCCTTCTTGTTAACGAGGGGTGAGGTGCTGAGGTAGCAAAGGCCTCCCTGCTACTCCAGTGCCTCCTCCTCTGCCAGGCAGCAGCTCCTCTAGCCTTGTGACTCCACCCCATTTCCTCACCAGCACAGCACTGCAGAACTTCATGTTCCAGTGAATTCCTCAGGTGCACCCACTTTCTCATCATATCACTCAAAGTCCTCCTGGCCCAGAATCACCTCCAGTCATGAGTTTGGCCTCCACCAATTCACAAGGATTTCATGATTTCATTTTTCCTGATATATGACCAGGAAGCAGCAGCAGCTTTGAGATTCCTTTTCAGAGTCTAGGCGTCTCATTATATATCAAAGTTGCTGACTGTGTCATATTTCCTATGAAATAAACACCTAGGGACAGCATCAAATACCACATTCCTGATTCTTCTGACTATGAATTCATCATTATAGAAGCCTTGATGCCCATCTTGAGTGTGAAACTCAAGGGCTTAGTGTGGACCATCAAGCCACTCCAGGATAACATGATTTCATTGCTTTGGAAGTTGAAGTGATCAGATATGTTGTCATCCAAACTCCTCACATTAAAGATTTCAAATGTCCTCATTTCCTAAGGTTCCTGGGAGAAACCTGAAGCTATGAGGAGAATGTCCCTAATCCAGTCTATTCCATTTTGAGTCTCCCTGCCACCCTCTCTTCCTTTATCATCTGAGATCATCGAAATCAACCAGGGTATAGCAAGACCATTGAAATAATCCCAGCAGGGGCAGACTGTCATTTCCTATGAACTAGAGCCAGGGTTTCCTCCCAAGAATGTTTCCCATCTCAACATTCTGCTGATGGCTCCAACTCACAACCCAGGCTCTTTCTCTATGCGCCAGAAAGGCCTTCTGCCTCAACAATTCCCATAAGCCATGGCTCACACAAAATGTGTTTAGGGAACTTAAGTATTTTTTATGGTGTTTTTAAAGTTTTCCTTGACCTCTTAAACTGCAGGGAGGAAAATGAAACCTTTCATTATGAGTTTTTATGTCTGAAATGTGGCCCAATAGTCTGGCCTCCTAGGTAAAAGTGTTGCTGCAATATCCCTTTAGATTTGAAAACAGACTAGGGTAAATTTCCTTGTCCCTTTGCTCCAAAATGTTATCTTTGCAGACATTGTGTGTACTGTAATAGCTTAAGGCATCAATAGCTTAAGAACTATGCTGGCTCACAAGGAACTCTGAGAAGCATCATAGCAAAGCCTCAAGGCAAACCTATGGATATTAACAGTATTATGCAGGAAAGTAAGACATACAGAAATACCCACTGGGAACCTCAGCCAGAATTTTCTCTGCTTTCCCTTAGACTAGTGCATAACTCAGATAAAATTAACAATCCATAGAAAACATGAGAATGTGAAGCTACAGAGACAGTGTCCAGCAGCATCCCAGGTCTGAAAATGGGAGGACTTCTAGCTCCACATTAAGAAATGGATCTGCAGGGGTTCACCTGCCAGTATCTTAGCTGGTCACCGAAGCTGCTGCCATTTCTCTCCATTAAAAATTTATTCAACACAATATTCTGTGTTTAGTGGTACTGCTGCAGAAGAATTCTACTCTGAATTTGTAGCAATAAGTGTACAGCATTTGCTAGACACAGGTAGTGTTTCTAGAGTTGTCTCAGGCAAGATTAGCTTCTAAGATTTATGTTAAAGGATACAGTTTAATTTGGACACTAGGAGCACTCATGCTATACTTCACGTTGCCCCATACAGAACTAAAGTTGTATTCAAAGAATTGTCTCAAGACTGCCAATTAGATGTGGGTTGCAAGATTTTGAGGCCCAAGGATCACACCCACCATAGCATGGTCCTGCTCACAAAATTCCCACTCTCAGGTACTCATGTACTGTATTTGCTGTTGAGAAAGCAAAACTAATCAGTTTCAGACATGGGCTAGAGAGACCATAGTCACAGGTTGTGCCAGGTGCAGTTCAACTATCCCTCAGAATCCTTATCTATTATACTCACATTTAACTAAGTTAAACATCAAGTCAATTAGGTTAGTTTTCACTGCAGGTTCAGTGCTACCTAACAGTGCTGCTATGGCTGACACAACCTGGAGAATCCTCCAGACTGCTCACAAAGGCTGCCATATTGGGTCCATTCTATTCCATGGCTTCAGATCAGTGGGAGACCTCTCCTAAGGTGCTATCTTCCACTTCTTTCAATGACAGTTTAATGTGTGTGTAAGTAACAGAAAACTTTTTAGAATCTAGATGTATTTCAGTAAGATGGCTATAAAATAAGTTCATTTTCTTTCCAGAGGACATTAAGAATGACGCAAAGGTAAGGTGACACACCAGTACCTTGTCCATATGAAGGCTGGGATGATGACACCTATAGTTTCCCATTTCCTTTGCTCTTGTCTGTCTCCTTTGGATTGCTTTGACCTGCCAGTTGCAACCCTCTTCTCTCCAATTTAGAGCAGTTCTAGCCAAGACTAATGGCAAACCACCATTTCTACAGAGTCTCAGTGATGTGAGGAGTCTCGGACCCACACAAGGTAGCGAGGGAAGCACAGTGATGACAAAGACCATCCGTGAGATCCAGCAGAAGCCCTTCAGAGTCAGATCTCAATGTGCATTGCTCTGGGAAGTTGTCAACTCTACAGTGCAAAAAAACTAATTTTGAAAATTTTGTAGACAAAATGATTGCCTCATTGAGAACATAGGAATTTGGTAGAGTTTATATTCCCCCAAATGACATCTGGAACCAGTGAAGGGACCTACGGCTGCATTTCAGAGCTGACATGTGAATGTGTCATATCCTACTTGACCTTTATTCCTCATGGTTGAGAAGGGTTGGTCAGAGGAATCAGACCCACAGAGTTATAGTGAGAAGCAAGTTTCTGCATTCAGGTCCCAACCTGTACTTTTGATGGTGCATGACCTCACCCTGCCTTGCTTGCAAATGTCTAAGAAGATCTTGGAATCAAGATGATCACTAACCTTGGAGACTATGGGGCAGCATCTGTGCTAGTATAGACATTAGGTGAGGGAATATAGGACACACATGACAGGGTCCTTGAATTTGCACTTCCAAAGTCATGGGGCTGCTGGGGGACCACAACTCGCTGACATAACCTCAGGGGTTTGTACCTCCACACCTTCTCCTTGTCCCTACAATTCCCTGTATGCCCAGGGGAGAGCGTCAGAGATACAGGAAGACTCACAAGCTCATGGCCATTCCTGAGGATGCATGGCTTCTCCATGGAGCCAGGGAATCTGGATTGTCATGCAGGGCAAAGGCAGGATCACAGAAATAGTATTGACTGTCTTCAGCCACCTTAATCCCAGATCAAGTATATCCTGAGGCTTCTGATTGTCCCTTCAAAGTCAGTTTGTCCTTTTTTATATCTATATTCACTATGGTTTTTGATTACATCATATACTTCACTATTCTAGTTTGAGACTTATTGGCTCCCACTCTGCATTCATAATCTGATCTTACTTAGCAGGCAAAGAAGGGCTGGCAGTAGAAGTCAAAACCATTCCCAGCATCATCAGGATATCATTTTGCACAAACCTGCAGGGATGGCTCCAACAGAATGTTCCCCATTCCACCATGGTCCCTATGACCTCAGCTCAAAATGCTGGTATCTTTCTGGGCCTAGGAGTCATTCTCATTTTTACTTTGTCTTATAAAGTCACCATACCATATTTTTCTTCCTGTACACTAGTACTGCCTATGTTATAGAACTCTCAGTAACACCTGAGGCCCTGAACTTGGCTAGGATGAAATTTCTGGTAGCCCGAGGAGTCACAGCTCATCTTCTCAGACATTATGCAGTGAAACAGCATCTTTAGAGACATTGACCCAGATATTTGCTGGATGACCATGAGTCCTGAGAAAAATACCTTTGCCTCAAGGAAGAGAGCTATATGTCAACAGTATCGTGCAGACGATTCACAGAATGTCAGCATCTCTTATTGGGAACTTCAGTTACAACTTTCTACTTTCTTAGGGCAATGTAAATTTAGGCATATTTAGAAGCTGTGACAAGGTTTAGAATGAGAATGTGTGACTAGCAGCCAGGATCAGAGCTGTGAGACATTTGGGAGAAATTTCCAGCCCCATTTGGGGATATCGAATTAAATTCACGACTGGAATCCCTATGGGTTGCCTTGAAAACCACGATCTTAGCTAGCACCCAAACTGCTATTTCTGTCCATTAAAAACTTACTCAAAATATTCTTTTGTTTATTTTGTCTCAGAAGGGTTCTAATATTAATTTCTAACACTAAGGACACACTATCCTCTATCCAAGCCAGACATGGCCCCAAAGAAGACCTGTGAAAATCCACAATTATATTTGAGCACTATTAAGTGACAATGCCATATTTGACATGGCTACATTGCCCAGGAGAATGCATTTTAAGCATTTAGGAAATGCCAGTCTGACTTTACTTATAGAAGGACAATCCCCACGGGGGGTCTTACGAACTCATAGTATGTCCCTGCTCAAATTCCCACTGTGTGGAACCCATGTACTTACTGAGGCCAAAACTGAGTCCAGACACAGGCTTCAGAGTCTGTGGCCACACAAATTTGCAACCCCAGCCTAAGTATCCCCGTCAGGTTGTACACTATCAGTGACACTCACCATAGCATGTTAGCTAGAGCTATAGGTCAAGCTCATTATTTTAGGCAACAATGAACCTGGAACAGAAAATTAGCCCTGCTGATGTTTGACACAACTGGGAGAAACCCCCAGACTGCACACTCAGACCTCCATATTGGATCACAATTCTATTCCAGAGGCACTGGACCAGCAAAGGCCACTACCAAGAGGGAGCATCCATTTCCTTGAATGGCATCTTAACATTTATACCAGAGAGAAAACTGCATGATGAGCTAAATTCATCCTGAAATTGACACCAGGAGCCTGGGCCTTTCACAGGATCATATAATTCAGGAAATG
>RJWM01027773.1:0-26406 GCA_004363535.1 Dasyprocta punctata | reverse complement strand
GGAGAGAATGCTTTTTACATAACACAAGAAGTCCTCTGTGAAACATGAACATTAAATTGGTGATCTTACAGCCGGGCATGGTGGCGCAGGCCTTTAATCCCAGTACTCAGGAGGCTGAGGCAGGAGGATCATTTTGAGTTCGAGACCAGCCTGGGCTACAAAGTGAGTTCAAGGCCAGCCTGAACTGCATAGTGAGACCCTGTCTCAAAAAATAGGGCCGGGGATTTAGCTCAGTGGCCTAAGTGCCTGCCTGGTACCAAAAATAAGAATACAAAATACAAAATAAAATAAATTGGTGATCTTAAGGAACAGCTTTCCAAACTATAGTAATAACAAAAATAAAGACCTTTTATCAGAAATGAATTTGAAGTTTAGAAGTAAAAGAAATTAATGCAAGGTGGGCATGATGGCACATGCCTCCAATCTGGGTAGCACTCTGGGTGGCTGAGGCAGAAGGATCATAAGCTCAGAGTCAGCTCAGTTTGCAGGCAACTCAGCAAGACATTGTCTCAAAATAAAAAATAAAAAGGGTGTAGGGGGATAGTTCAACATGAAGGCCCTAGTTTCCACCCCCAGTCCTGGGAGGCAGGGCAACAACAGTAGATGCAATGGGAACCTTCTGACATAGAGTAAGAGTAAAACGAAAAGAGTTTGGAGAAAAATTAGGCATGGAGGCTCACGCCTATAATCCTACCACTTGGGAGGCTGAGACAGGAGGAACTCTCTGAGTTCAAGGCCAACCTGAGGTACATAGCAAAACCCTGTTCACAAAATAACAAAATATTTTTTAAAATAAACAAAGTTTTGAGAAGTAAAGAGTCAGACACATAATGCTTTACAGTCACTAATAAAATAATATGTTGGGGAAACAACAGAAGACAGTGACACAGGATCAAACTTGCTATGGTCTGAAAATCACCAATATTCATGTAGTGAAACTTAATTCACTATGGTGGTATCAAGAGGTTGAGGAAGTGATTAAATTATGAGAGCCATGGCCTCATGAACTTATTAGCACCTCATAAAATTGACAGGAGAAGCTGGGCATGGTGGCGCATGCCTATAATTCCAGCACTCTCAGAGGCTGAGGCAGAAGGATCACTGTGAGTTGGAAGCCAGCCTGGGATACATAGTGAGTTCAAAGCCAGCTTGAACTACACAATGAGACTGTCTCAAAAAAAAAAAAAAAAATGGACGGGGGAACAAACTGATCCTTTTTGCCATTCTACCTTCTGCTATGTAAGGCCCCTCTGCCAGTAGTATGGCCCTCGACAGACAAGTGACCTTGGGCTTCCCAGTCAAGAAAACAGTAACTGATGGTCAAATATACCCTGGTGCAAGCCAGGTAGGCCCAGACCAAGTAGCAAGCTCAAAAGCGGTTAATCTAAAGATGAAACAAATTTTTATTATTTATAAGTTACTCAGTCTAAAGTATTTTGTCACAGCAGCTCAAACAACTGTAGAAGAAACATTTTCAGGTGAGAGGAAATGCAATATAGAACATAAGAGATAAGATTTAACTGGAATAGAGATGGTTTAATACGAGAAAAGATAGTGTTCAGATGTAGATAAGCTAATGAACTGTCTGTAGAAAGGACAGGAAGTTGTCCTGTGATGCATTTCATTTTCTCAATAAAGACAAGGTCTAAAAGAATGAGGCAAAGAGAGTTTAAATTGCAGGTGTAAGGAACAAGGTTTAAAATACAGATTTCCAAGAACAAACATACAAGGGAATTAATAACAGTATTCAGTGTGTATTTGAGATTGAAATTGTGTACTTAAAACAAGACTAACAATGAAATTATTTTTCTCCATCTGTGTTCAGCTCTGAGGTACAACAAAAAAGTTGGCCAGGTTGGATTTAATCAGTTTTGTGATTTGTCAGGTAAATCAAGCCAAAGAATACAGGATCCAGGGAATTAAAAATTGTTTGTAATACAGTAGCTACATTGATAAATCACTAAATCTAACACAGTTGGTGAAGAGAACTCGGATGCTTCAAAATGCATACCTTAAATTCACAAACAATGTGTAAACTCCTAAGGCAAAACCCTTGTACTACATATAGCCTGTCAAAGCACAGTAGTGCTTTGTTGATAACACTTCTGAATCCCAGAACTCCAAATGACACAAACATATCATATCACTTTTATAAAAGTCAGTTTCTAATGATATGTTAAGAAAAATAAGTTCATGGTAAAATATTTGCATTCTAAAGAGCAGCTGACTGAGTTCCCATGTTATTTCCATGTAAACAAAGAATAATTACTGATTAATCACAGGAAGACAGCCAGGTGTGGTGGCTCACACCTTTAATCCCAGCACTTGGGAGGCTGAGGTAGGTGGAGCATTGTGAGTTCGAGGCCAGCTTGGGCTACAACGTGAGCAAGGCCGGCCTGAACTACATAGTGTGACCCTGCCTTGAAAAGGGAGTTTGATGGGAGTTTGACTCAGTGACTTAAGCGCCTGCCTGGCAGGCGCGAGGTTGTAAGTTTGATCCCCAGTGCCAACCCAAAAAAAAAAAAAAATCACAGGACAACAGACAATGGAAATCAAAACTTAATCATAGTTCATTAACTTCACATGGGAAAATAAAACCTACTTACTACAAGGTACCTCATCTAAGAACAACTTCTGCCCCACAGAATAAAAACTACTACCTTTCCAGGTACTCAGAAAATGCTTTCTCAGATGAATCGAACTTCTACTTTATAGCTAACTACAGCCTATGTTTATGTTGTAAAGAATTTAAAATAACTAAGAGTTATCTGACCATCTACTATGAAACTTAGTTTATCTGACTTTCTTAAAATCATTTTTACTACATTACTCTGTTTATATTTAACAAATGTCAAGGAAATCCTTAAGACAAAACATACTTTTAGTAAGTTAAGTTCAAATAAAAATTTTGCACTTTTCATGTAACCAAAATATACAGTTTAGTCAGTTTCATTTAGTGAAATAAAGAAAAAATGGGCCCAGATAACATGTTAAGAAAGAAAAAAAATTAAACTTTGATAACAGAAAACAAGGTTTGGTTTTCAGTCTGTTACCCAAGTCACTAAGTAGAACAAGCCATTAGCAAAGAAGTGAAATAATATTCTTATCTGTAATATGAGAATAAAGTAGATACTACTAAAGAGTTCTTTCTAGTGCCAAAATTCTATTTCTAATCCAGTGTTTTGTACTTCTTTCAAAGGTCTTTGAGAATATTGAGTCAGTCTTTCAATTCATGATACATGCTCTCTTCTAGATTACAACTAACAGAAAAGTTTACAATTAACAGATTACAATTAACAGAAAAGAAAAAAAGACAAATGTTTTTAAATTGGAAAAAACTAGGCCATCTAAGCTAATTGCCACTACATTCTCATACCATGCTACCGTTTCTCATTCAAACTTCTCAAGCCGTTCTCTTTTATTTCTTCTCTCCCAGCTTATCAAAGGCACCTACTGAGAACTGTAAGGTTGATGATCCCAGACAGAACTTATTTGGGAAAACAGAATTTAAGAGTGTGCTACTCACATCAGAACTCTTCTTATCTTTATATCCCTGTCACCAATTCCAGGATCTTTACATAGTAACTCCTAATTTAACTCCTCTATATAAATGTATTACACCAGTGATTCTCAGTGTCAGTCACCTAGAATCTTTCTAAAAATGCAAAATTTTAGGACTCATCATGACCTACTTAATCAGAAACTCCAAAAGGGTGCCCCAAACCCTGTGCTTTCAAAAACTCTCTATATGAGATTTTGGAGTGTAGCCAAGTTTGAGAGCCACTGTACAAATTACCTTGTCAGTGATTGCTAGTAGCTAAACAAAAACAAAACAAAACAAAAAGTGACTTTTCCACCGTATAGAAAAAAATGCTTGAACTCACAAGATACTGTCAACAGTTTACCTCCTATCTCCAGCCTGCACACAAGATGGACTTTAATTATGCTCCTGGAGCTACAGTTCTGTCATCTGTAAAACAGGAACAATACCACATAGCTCCATAAATAAGAGATGACTTACAGAAAGGCTCCTTTGCTTTCTACTCCATCACCTATACTAAGTTCCAACTATTTCACACAGGCAATGGCCACAAATAAGAGAGAAGAAAGCACTCTGGCCTCTGAGAAATGTCAGAGGTTTCTTGCACAGAAAAGCTCTCTACTGTGGCCTTTTATGAAAAATACCATATTAGAGAAATGAAATGTTAAGCATTTACAGAATCATTTTTTTTTAAATTCTAAAAAGGTGGTCAACAAACTAGTGGAAGCTGAGCATGGTGGCACACACCTGTAATCCCAGCACTCAGGAGGCTGAGGCAGGAGGATCATAGCAAGTTCTAGACCAGCCTCGGCTACAAAGTGAGCTCAAGGCCAACCTGAAGTGGATAATGAGACCTTATCTCAAAAACAACAAAATAAAATAAGGTAAACTAGTGGAAAAGCAAATGTGCAAAAATGGTACAAAATGTGCACCTCCAGAACTTTAAAAATTCTTTAAAAAATTTTAAAATTGACATTAAAGCACAAGCAACTGTCTTGTAAGTATCAAAAACAAATCACTAAGAATAAATGGATATAAATAACATACAAGAAATCTGGAATATAGTAAATATACATTAACTGTATATTAAACATATATATTCAAGTGGTCCAGGTAGTCAAATTAAAATTTCCTACACTTTATAGGGCAGCCTCACTGTCAAATTCTTTGTCCCAATATTGTCACACTACATAGTCTGTCTTCCAGTTCAAAAAAAAAATTCCATAGTCACCAAGAAACAAAACATCACTGCCTTTAATGAGACCTAAAAACTGAAAAGTATTACCTACAAGAGAGACACAGAGTGAAACAACAATTTTTAGAGAATTTGACCACACACAATTCCCAAGTTCAGTTCCTTCTCTCTGAATGGAAGTGAATATCCAAAATGTTCAATGTGACCTCCTTGACAACTACTTCCTTTCTGGAGATGAACATTAAAAAAAAATCAGTGCATGTGTTAGATGTGTCATTATACTCGAATATTCAGCACTGTAACTCAGCTGGGGGCATTCGTCAAACTGGCACTTTTCTCCTTTAATTCTTATTCCTCCCCCATGACACCCAAGCTGGGACAGCCCTCTATTTTTTCTACGCAGCCAACATTTCAGCCTGAAGCAGTGAAATTTAAGCGCCCGTCTTTTATAAAGGAACCTTTTTAAAGCAACTTTCAAAAGCACAGTCAGCGGTAAGCAGAACTGGCACCATGCTGGGAGTTGGAAAAACCACAAACTTGGTGCCCTGCCCTCTGGGAACTCGAATCCCAACACCAACTCTGGATGCATCGACCTAACAACTTCTACACACGTCACAGAGCATCGAAACGTGCCGGCCACGACTTTCTACGCAGTCAACACTGTCCCCTCCGCTTCCCCCGGCCTCCGCCACCTGGGAACTCCAAAGCGAAAGGCGACTCCCATCTTGGCCACTGCCTCCTCCCGGCACCACTGACCAACAGTGTCCCCAGGCGCCGAGGGACAGTCCCCTGGAGCCCGGACCCGCGTTCCAGGACGGGCACCAAGTCAGCACCCCGGGGATCCCGCCGGCGTCCTCACCTCTGCCCCAGGCAAACCCGGAACCGGCAGCCGGCCCCCGCCCAAGCCCGGCTCGGGCCCAGGCCGCGCCGCGGGCCTCCCGGTTCAGCCTGCGCCGCCTCGAGTCTCACGCGCCCGGGGCGGCGGGGACGCACGGGAGACCCCGGCCCGGGACCCGCTCCCCAGCGGGACAGGGGACTCACCTTCATACTGCAGGTCCACCAGCACCAGCAGGAAGGGGAACACCGTGCCCAACCGGCTGGTCACAGAGCCGGGGGCCACCATGTCCGAGAGCGGGATGCGCAGAGGAAGGTGCGCGGCCCAGCAGCCCGCGCGGGCGCCCAGTACAGCTTCGCCCGCCTGCGGTAGACTCCCAGGCCTGAGCAGTGGCGGGCGCCCAGCAGAAGGCAGCAGTGGGCGGAGTCCCAGGGACGTTACGCCCCGAGCGCCACAGCGTGCCAATCGTCTTCCACCTGGCCGCGGTGCGGTCCAGCTCGCCTGGGTCGTGGTTGGCGCTGATTGGCTTCGGAGATCGCCGCCCCGCCCCTCCTCTGATAGGATAACGTGGAAGCACGAGACGAAGCTGCGTCTGGCTGGTGGAGCTGTCAGCGGGCTCCAAACCGCCGCGCCGGGCGGAGGGAGGCGACTGGGGCTTCTGGGCTGCGGCCGCCGAGTCCGCATGCGCGAACCGCAGGAGCCCTCTCCGGCTGGTTCTGGGCGTGCTGAACGGTTTGAGCGCGTCGAGGTTTTCCGGTGTAATGTTTGGCGAGAAAGGTGAGGCCGCTGCTTCCGAAATGTCAAGGCCGGATAGGGTCGCTGGAAGGCTGAGGCCCGGACTTGAGGCCTCGGGATACTCGAACGTCTGGGAACACAAACCGACTGACCTGAGAAAAAGCAAGAAACGATCAAGAGAAGCTGGGCTCTGTTAAGTAAGGCCGTCTGAGAGTTGGGGCACCCCAAGAGAACTGACCTGAGGCGGGTGACAAGGGCCGGGAAACTAGGGAGTTCGCTCGCCTCTGTGTGTCCCGGAAAAAAAGAACAATTCTGGACGATCCTGTGAGGAAGACGTTAGGAAAGGACAGCGGCTCGATAAGGCAAAGGCAGTTGTAAGAGAGACCTGTTAGAAGGGATGTGGCATTTCTTGCTCGGAGGAGGAAACTCACGAGATAAAGAACAAGATAAAGTCCGACTTCTATCTGGCATGAAGCTCGTTGATGGCCCTGTCCTCTAGCACCAGCACACTGTACACCAGGTTGTTTTAAGTGGAGTAAAACGGTAGGATTTTTGTGGTTGTGAAACACTGGCAAGTGCATTCTTTGCTTTCCCCAGGAGAGTACATTTGCTACCTGCAGCGTAACTTTAAGCTTTAGAAGCCCTCATGAATTATCAGTGGGACGGTGAATTCGTGATTTCCTGAAGACACTAAGGAGGTAAATAGAGAAAGGCTTCTGTTCCAAAAGAGACCATTATGAAGGAAAGGATTTTAAAGAAAACAGAGTCTCTCGTTAGCTATGAAACAGCAGGGGATTCAGATCCAGGAAACTCCATATAAGTTAACGTATATAATGTATATAAATTAATCTTCATCTGTAAAGTGGGGAGGATTCTGATAGCCCTGAAGGTTTGAAGTTTCATGAAGCAGGTGAAGGTTCCAGTAAGCAGTAGTGTTATAACAAGCGCTGAGTAATGAAGAGACTACTTGAGGAATTCCTTGTGATTTTTTTCACCTTTTTTCATGATATCACAAAACAATATGAAAAAAAAATAGCACATGATTTCAGTGCCTACAAGAATATTAATGAAAATGTCATGCAAGTGAGGTATTTGCTGCCAAGGCAGCCAACAAAATGCTGAACATTGGAAAGGATTTAGTAAACAACACTCCCAAACTGTGAATTCTCACCAGAATACTGCCAGTGATTCTGGCCTCAAGGAAAAGGCAACAGAGCTGAAGTTCTGCGGAGGAAAATTAAAAATTATTAAGGAGATGATGATAGATCTTATTTGACAGAAAACAAAAATAGCATCGGGTATGTGTCTTGTTCAGACGGGGGAGGTTCACTTGAGATTTGAGCAGCCAGAAAAAGAGTCTTGGAAAGCCCGAAAATGCGTTTATCTCAATTGCGCACTCAGGGCAGTCCTCAGGCTCCTAGTCTGCCTGCTAGTCCAGCTGTATACTGTATAGGGATCTACATGATAGTGGCAACATGCCCGTAACAACCTTGGTTATATCAGTTATTTACCCTGAGGCCGACAGGTGTGCCTGCACAGAAATCTTGCTGATTTGGATGTAATGGCCACTGGAAATCACACAGCCCAAATCATGGTGCAGCCATTTTTGGCTGCTTTTTTCCCCACAGCGTGGTGGTGCATACCAGCAGAGAGGCCAAGGGAGGAAGATGGCATGTTTGAGCCCAGCCTAGACAATCTAGCAACCTAGCAAGACTTTATCTCAAAATAATGAAATAAAGAGTTGGATATGTAGCTCAGTGCAAAGACCCTTGGGTTCAGATCTGAGTACAGAAAGAAAGTCTTGAATGTTGGGTGATCATGAAAATTTTCTGGTCCGTTACATAACTGTAATATAACTACATAATACAAAGTATACCTTGAGAGAATTTTATAACAGGTAAGGTAACATTGCTTAAATTTACAAAGCTAACATTAAACATTAAATATATATGGTAACCTATATTGCCTATGACTTTAATAGCAAGAGATTTAAAACAGTAGTAACAAAAAAACAGTAGCAGCATATTTGAAAAAATTATGGTATATACAACATTGAGAATATTGTATATTTTTTGAAGATTGGTCTGTGTTTTTTGGGTTCTGTTTTGCTTTGCTTTGCTTTGTTTTGTTTAATTAAAAGAAAGTCTCACTAAATTGCCCAAGCTGGCCTTGAACTTGCAATCCTCCTGTTTCAGGCTTCTAAGTAGCTGGGATTACAAATATGTGCCATGATGACCAACTTACCTATATTTGAAGACAATGCTGTCTTCTGATTTTATTATATGAAATCAAGCATGGTATATTATATTTTACATACAGTGAGTAAACTTAAACTTTCTAAATTTCTAAATTAAGTGACAATGGCTGGTGTCTTTAAAAATGTTTGGTCTTATACCAGATGTGGTGGCGCATGCTTGTAATCCCAGCACTTGGGAGGCAGAGGCAGGAGGACTGCTGCAAGTTTAAGGCCAGCCTGAACTACATAGTGAGAACCTGCCTCAAAAAAAAAAAAAAGTTTGGTTTTATAAAATTTCTATAATAAAACCAATCATAAGGACTTATTTTCCAGATCGTTACATCTAAATTCTAACACATAGGCAATCACATTGAATATAAATATTATAAACACAATAATTAAAAGTCAAATATAACCAAAATGGATTTTTTGAAATAACATGAATAAAAACTGCCTACAAGAAAAGGATGAATCTTTACATTGTGGTCAATTGGTTTTCACCAAGAAGGCCAAGACAACTGAATGAAAAAATAGTCTTTCCAACAAATGATGCTGGTATTGCCACATGACAAAGAATGAACTAAGAGCATTTCCTTACACTGTACAAAAAATAATTCAAAGTAGATTATAAAAGTAGATGTAAAACCTAAAACTATAAAACTTCAAAGAAAACAGGAGTAAGTATAATCTGCAGTTACATAAAGCCTTAAATACCACACCAAAAAGAAAAGAACAAGAGGAAAAAATAAAGTTTCCTAAAAACTGAAAACCTTTGGTCATCATCAAGAAAATGAAGAATGGGAGAAAAATGCAAATCATATATTTGATGAGACCTGTACCTATATAACGAGCTCTTACAAACTAAGGAATAGAAAGACAATCCAATTTAAAACTGAGCAAAGTATCTGACTAGACGTTTCTCAAAACAAATATAAAAATGACCAAAAAGTATATGAAAATTTGCTCTATATTAAATCTAAAATCTTAATCTACATTTAGCCATTATGGAAATGCAATTCAAAACCACAATGAGAAACCATAAGGTTATCACAAAGATGAACAACAGCAGAAGTTGGTAAAGACACGGACAACTGAAGCAATTATATTTTGCTGTTGTGTATGTAAAATAATACAGCCCCTGTAGAAAACAAGGTCAAAATTACCATAAGACTGAGTTATTCCACTCCTAGGTATGTAGTCATGAGAACTGAAAACGTGTTCACAAAAAATTTGTAAGTGAAGTTCATAACTATATGTTTGTATAAACCAAAACAAAAACCAGTCGTGATGACGCATGCCTGTAATCCCAGTACTTGAGAGACTGAGGCAGGAGAGTCGCCATGAGTTCAAGGTCAACCTGAGCTACATGGTGAATTCAAGACCAGTCTAAACTACATAGCAAGACCCTGTCTCAAAAAAGAAGACAACTCAGATGTTTATCAACAAAAGAATCAGGAAACTAACTTCAGCAAACCCATGTAACAAAATGTTACTAACTATAAGAAGAAATGAAATACTGATAAGTGCTACAGTATGTTTGAATATTGAAAAAAGATTATACTAGTTGAAAGATTTGGGTCACAAAAGGATAGAAATTGTGTGCTTCCATTTATAAGAAATGTCCAGGATAGCCACCTCCATAGAGGCATGACAAAGATTAGTGGTACTCGGAGGTTAGGAATAAGGAGGAATGGAGAGTGACTATTACAAAAAGAAAGTTTCCTTTTGAGGGAATGAAAGTTTCTATAATTTAGTGGATATGATTGCATATGTCTGCAAATATACTAAAAATCATTGAACTAAATAAATGAGTTGCATCACTTGACATGACACAATTTTTTAAAGTGAAAAGTTAGAAAAAGTATATATCATGCAAACTATCAGAAAGCTAGAGTTCATATCTTAAGTAGCCACACTCAGAGCATAGAATGGTTGTTGCCAAAAGATATGGGAAGGGAGTGAGGATTTCATTCAGTGAGTACAGAGTTTTAGTTTTTCAAGCTGATAAAGTTCTAGAGCTCTGCACAATACTAAGCATTTATAGTAGCCCATATCCTAGATCATAAAACAAATCTTAAGAAATTTAAAAAGATTAAAATCATAAAAGTACATTCTGATCATAATGCAGTTAACCTAGAAAGCAATACAGAACAGTAATAGAAAATTTCCACACTTTCTAACAGCACACTTCTAAATAATCCATTGATCAAAGAGGAAGTCTTGGGAAAATTACTAAAATAGAGCAGAACAAAAATAAAAATATGAAAAACAAAAAAGTATAGAAACGCAGAGTCTAGATAAACTCTCAAGATACTCCAGGCTAACTCCCTACTAGCACTGAGTAATGTATCCAATCTGTTGTGGCTGTGCCATCTCCATACTTGATCTTACAGATAACCAGACATGAAAAGGAAAAAAAAGAAAAGAAAGAAAGTTCCTGGATTCAGCAGTGATTCATGTCATTCCATTTCCACTACTTATGACTACTGACATGACACAACTTTAAGGACACTGGGAAGTATGTTGAGGCACACAGATAACCAAGGAGCCCTAATATATCTGCTACAGGTAGAAGATTATCATAGACCACGACAATAATGGTGAAGATAAAAATAATCTGTAGGATTTGGGATCTATTCTGGAGGCACAGCCAATAGGACTGCTCATGAATGTGGGTGAGTGTGTATAGACAAGAGTTATTAATAGGATCCAGTCACTTTAGGAGCCTGACAAAGCAAACAGCAAGCACAAACAATCTTAGCGTGTTCTAGAAACAGTATGGTGCAGAGTAATAAACATGTAGAGCAGTGGAATGACATGATGTCAGGAGATAGGAGGGTGCTCCTCGACTTGTGATGGGGTTACATCCTGATAAACTAATCATAAGTTAAAAATATTGGAAATGGGAAATGAATTTCATACATAGAACCTACTGCACATCATAGCTTAGTAACACAGTGCGGAGTATCTTAACCTGTGGCTTAATGGGAGTTGGCGCTCACCACCCCATCCTAGCATCATGGAGAGTATCACACTGCCTAAAGCAAGCAGGCGAAGGGGATTTAAAGTTTGTAGTATGCTTTCTATTGAGTAGATATCACTTTCACATTATCATAATCATATAGTAGAAAACCAGTTGAACCATTTTAAGATAGGGAACGTCTGTCATGACTGTTAGGGTATGTGTTTTAGGGTTGTTTTAATCTTACAGTGTTGAAAACAGGAAGCCACCAGAGTTTTACGCAAAAGGCTGAAATTCTGGGGCTACTGTATGAAAAATGAGTTGGAAAAAGATAAGCAATGTGACCAGTGAGAAGTTCTGGCCACCGTGTTCCTCTTGTGTGGATGGCCACCCTCACACTGTACAATGTACTTTTCCTCCCTTTACTTGCCCCAAACTTGCTCTGCAGAGTCTCTTTCTTTTCCTACCTTTAATAAAACTCTGCTACCATTTGTGCTTGTCTTGACCAATTCTTTGCTCAGGAAACAATCTAGAAAATACCTCCAAAAGAAGACCCCAGCATCCCAAAACCCACTAACATATTGAATGATGTTTCATTTTATCAGGTTAATTTCATTCAGTTAATTAGTGTTCAACAGCAATATAAAAATATAAGCTAAAACATTTTTGGTAGCTATTTAGATTCTAAAGGCTCAATAGACAAGAAGGTACAAAAGGTTCATTTGCTGGACCTCTGTTATAAATTTTCTTTTAAAATTCATAGCAAACATGAAAATTGAAATGAGAAAACAAACAAACAAGCAAAGGATATAGCTACATAGAGTCTAAGCCAAGAGAAATATGACCATGGCCAAGAGGCATAAAAGAAAACAGGAGAAGACCCAGAGCTCCTGGGTCCACAGCAGTGACAGTTAAGAGTCCAGACTGATCTCATCCAACCTCCTGCTCAACATCCATCTAGCCTGAGTTTATCCAGTGGAAATGACCCATACACCAGGAGCCCCAGACCAAGGAGATAACCAGAACCCAGGAAATGGTGGCAGGTGGATTTAACGTGATGCTCACCCACAGCGATGAAAAACAAGACCTTCAAGTTACTCTGGAGCAGGGCACCAGTCAACCAATTGGCCAAGACATGGCCCAGGTTTTTGAAGAGGCCTCAGGGTTTATACTGCCTTTTCAGTGGAAATCTCTGAAGGAAATGGGAGAGACCATTGTCAGAACTGGAATACAGAATGGTTGTCAGGTCATGTTAATTGAGGGAAAAGAGCAATTCAGAGCAAGAATTTGAATAAAGAAAGTAAAATTTTGAGAGAAGTCTGTGGAAAAGAACTTGCTCAAATCCAGCAGGGTCTTCTGCCCAAGGGTTTGCAAGCTGAAGTTCTCTAGGTAAAGGAGTAAAAGCTGCAGTTAATGCATTTATGAAGATCTTGGAGGACACAGTGATCATACAAGAAATTTCAAAGGCAGTAGGCTAAGCAGCAAGGATTTGGTGAGACAGGTTCACACGTTCCTATCTGCATGTGAAGGAGAACATCTGCCAGGAGCTGGAGCAGTAGCAGTCTACAGAGCTGGCCCTTGCAGAGTGAGGTACCACAGTTCTGCCCTCTGGGGAATGGAAGTTGCTGGTTTCATCAGAGCTGCCAAGGCACACTGGGCCATAGCCAATTTTCCTACTGCTATTCCAGTTCCCCATGAAAAACTACTGTCTTTACAACCTTAGGTAGAACTGCTATTTCCTGCCTCTGTGTGGCTGTGCTGTCTGAAGGGGGCCTCTTCTGCCCATGTTTTACCAGCTCTTTTGAGCTTCACTTGCTACTTTAGAGCTGGCTACAGCTAGTTCTGGGTTTATAGCACCATGGTCTTTGGATACAGGAAGGTTTTTCTTGACGTTATGATCCCAGTGTCCCATAGATGTAAGCTCAAAATCACCAGGAGGTTGCATCTACTCAGAAATGTTGGGATTGGCTTGAAATGGGTTTTTGGCACACCGATAAACTAGTGTCCCTTGCTGTAACCTAATTTAGACTATCTGGATGGATCATTTGGTTTAAAGACTCCTCATCTTCCAATGACCTTGCTCAGCCACAGATCTTGAGATATATGGGACATATTCCGGGATGGTCTATGGACTTCCTTGTCCCAAGACAATCTCCAGAAGTTTTGAGTCCAGTGTCAGGTTGCCTGAGTCTCTGCTTGAAACCATGCTCAGGAAGGGCAAGGAGGGGGAACCAGAATGAGTAAAACTGGTTGAGGATGAAACCTACTAGAAGCTTCTCAGGAGTGGTATATGCTTCCTTCAAGGACATCTTTGTTATCCACATCCTTCTGCCATCTATATTTCCTTTCATGCTGCTTCTGTCAGTTTTGAGAATTTCTTCTCACTACTTCCCATGGCTGTTAAAAACCAGTTTTTACGCTCCTTTAAAAAAATAACAACTTGAGTCATTCAGGGAAACAAATTAATGATCAATTGTCTTAGTTACTTTTCTCCTCACTAAGACAAAATACCCAGCACCCAAAGTTAAAGGAAAGTGTCTTGGTTACTTTTTTTTTTTTTTTTTTTTTTTTTGGTGGCACCGGGGATCAAATTCGCAGCCTCGCGCCTGCCACACAGGTGATTAAGCCACTGAACCAAGCTCCTGGCCCTAGGTTTTTGAGGCAGGGTCACACTACTTAGCTCAGGCCGGCCTTGTGCTCGCCTTGTAGCCCAAGCTGGCCTCAAACTCACAATGCTCCTCCTACCTTAGCCTCCCGAGTGCTGGGATTAAAGGTGTGTGCCACCACGCTCAGCTGTGTCTTGGTTACTTTTCACTCATTGCTGGGACAAAACACCCGACACCCAAAATTAGGGAAGGAAAGGTTTATTTTTTACAGTTGTTGGGAGTTTCTGTCCATACTTAGTTGGCTCCAAGGCAAGGTAGCATGGCACAGGGACAACATTTCAAGGCAGCTGCCAGAGTAAAAAGGGGGCAAGAGCAAGCCTCTTTTTCTCCCTTATATTGTACACAGGACACCCCCCCCCACACTCCAGGGTGGGTGTATCATTCACAAATCTCCTCCTCTTCCTTTGTACAAGATAAGGATATTTTCGAAGTAAGAACCCTAGCTCCCTGCTGAGTCTCTCAGTTAAACTTCTGACCTTCTCAAATTGACACAATGAACAGGTAACCCACTGTGCTCTACACCCCAGGATGCAGAGCTGCTGAGTTACTTACTTAAGCTTCTAGACTTCTCAAGTTGACACAATGTATAAACCATAACAGAAGAGAAAGTTTATTTAGCTCACAGTTTGTAGAGGTTTCAGTTCATAATTGACTGGCTCTATGGCAGGGTGGCACATGGAAGAGGAGCAACCATTCATGGCAGTGAAAGACAGCAAAAGCGACAAAGGAGGGGGAGAGAGGCAGAGAGAGAGGCATCTTTCTGTCCTTTATATTGTATCCAGTCTACAGGGATTAGGATGGGGTCAGTCCAATCAGTGAACTGATCCGACAATCACCCACCCTTAATCCCAGCATTACACTATGAATCAATCATACACTCTAGATTCAGCCTCAGAAAAAAATCCTCTGAAAAAGGCCTATAACCACATGAGGCTTTGGGGAGACATCTAGACACAAACCATAACATCGATTGAACTAGAAATTGAAACTGTCACTTGACCATTTTTGTTACTTACACCATCAGGAAATAATCCAAGAAAGGTAGTGCATTAGTCTGCTTTTTGTCACTGTAATGAAATAATACAAGGCTAGATACTTATAAAGTCTCACAGATTTTTTAGAGCTGAGAGTCTAAACACATAGCACTGAATCAGGTGAGGACCCCATGGCATATAACAGAGTGTGTACAGAAGAAAGGATCACAAATTGAAACAAGAAGCTCAAGAGTTGGGTGGTATCAGGCTTGCTCTTTCTGTAATAACTCTCTGGAGAGCTCAGAAATCCAGAGAATTGTACCTTCAGTGCCCTAAGCGCCTCTCACTGTGCTCCACTTATTAAAATTTCCATATTATCTCCCATGACCACTCACTTGAACATTTGAGCGACACCTAGACCAAAGCAAGGAGGTTATGGTATTGATTACTCTGGTGGTTTTAAAACATATTCTAAATATCTTTGATGCTTCCTTCTTTCAAAAGCAAATCTAATTTTCTTCTGGGCTGTGGGTCAAACTTAGTAACTAGCCTGTGAAAAAGCAAATTTTCCTTTAAGTCTTGCTTTTGCTACATCCCGCCCATTTTGATGAGTTGCATTTTATTTAATTCAAAATACTTGTAAACTTCTCTTGAAATTGCTCCTTTGACCCAGGCATCATGTCAAAATATATTATTTAATCTACATATATTTGGGGATTTTCCAGCTGATTTTCTGCTGTCAATTTCTAATTCAATTCCATTGTGATCTGAGAACATGCTTTGTAGAATTTATATTCTTTTACATTTCTTAAGGTATGTTTGATGACCCAGAACAAGTTCTATCATGGTAAACGTTCCACGTGGGTTTGAGAAAAATATATATTCTGTTGTTGTTGGGTGGAATATTTCATAATGTCAATTAGATCAAGGTGGTCAATTATGTACATATTTACTGCTTTTTTTTCCTGCTTGACTTATCAGTTGTTAGAACAGAGATGTTCATCTCCAACTGTAATAGTGTATTTCTCTATTACTCCTTGCAGCTCTGGCCAACCTCACATATGAGACTCTATTCTTGTGTATGCTGATGTTCAAGTTGTTATGTCTTCATTTTATCATTTACTTCCCTCTTTATCCTTGATAATTTTCCTTATTCTTAAGTCTGCTTTGTCTGAAACTAATATAGCTGTTCCAGACAGTTTTTTTGGTATACTATATCTCCTATCCCTTCACTTTTAATCTGTCCGATCTTTATATCTAAGGAGGATTTCTTTTTTGGGGGGTGCAATTTCCAGCAGATGCCAGAAAACCTACTAGACAAATTCTAAAAGAGCTGCAACACTTTAAGGAGGATTTCTTGTAGATAGCATACTGTTGGGTCTTGTTTTATTTGTCTTATGCATTCTGAAAATCTCTTTTAATTGGTTTGCTTAGGTTATTCATATTTTACAGTATTATTGATGTGATTATATTAATATTGTCCATAGTTTAGCTGCTTCTTATTTCTCAAATTGGATTAAACAAGAAAATAGTTTGTTAGGTCAAGGCCTGTTGTTCATGGAATGCTGGGGTTATCTCACAAAATCAGCAGAAGTTTACACACAGAGGATTTCTGTGCCTGCTCAAAATGGATAGCGTGTGACAGCATCCACTGTGGTCAAAAGTGAAGGATGAATACAGTGAAAAAGTGGAGACTATTTTAAAGCCAGTGCCCAGGGGAAACATGCAAGAATCTGACATTCTGTATAGCTATACAAGACAGCATAACGAATATGAAAACATTAAGTTGGAGAGACATATCTCACATGATAATGGCAAGCCAACCAGTGGGAAGAAAACCTGCAATGTGTGTGAATTATCCTGCATTATCTTCAAAGTTTTAATGGTTTGTGAGTGGAGCCATACTTGTGAATGCCCCTTCCAGTGTAATCAGTGTGGTGCATTTTTACTCGGAAAGATACACTCCTCCACCACAATAAACTGCACAAAGAACAACCTTTTAAAACCCATAACTATGCTTGCCAGAGGAGAGATTCATTCACAGGGAGCCTTAGGAATCATTCCGTGGAGAAACCCTACAAATGTGAGTTTTGCAGGAGTTACAAGCAGAGAAACTCCCAACAGGAGCACATGGAACACTGTTGTACATTTTTTCAGAGCTCTGACCTGGAGGACACAGCAAGTGTGAGACCAGACACATCAAAGCAGAGGTAGGAAGTGAAAGAGCTCTGATTCTGGACAGATTAACAAACAATGTGGCAAAAGAAAAAAGCCCAGTGCTTTAGAAATTCATTGCTGAGAAGCGCCACTGTTTTGACATCAACTATAATTCCAGCTATATGTAGGAGAAGGAAGAGTGAGATGAAACAGACCTGATGGACCATTATTGATGGACCAAGCCACCAATAATGCTATCAGCACTTCCAGTGCTGAAGCCTAGCACCCTCTGAGAGGGTTCCATAGATCAGCAGCACATACCCCATAGCTCTTACCTGACTGAGATCCCAAATGGTGCCCCCCAGAAACTGCACAAGAAGAACAAACACCTTCCAGAGAAGAGCCTGCTTTCTGAAGGAGGTCTTTGCCCCTACAATAGTGGCCACAACTGCATGAATCCTGATAGCAGTCACTAAGAACACCAGAATCACCTCCATTAGTCAAACGAAGGAGCCTCCCCCAACTCCTCTGCCTGAGAGACTCTGTCAAGGTGATAAAGAAAGACAAGGAGGTGATGGATGTGTTTTGGTGTGACCACTGCCACGCTATGTGCTTTTCCTGGATTATGTGATATTCACCATTCACACGAGCTACCACTGCTTCCGTGACCCCTCTGAGGGCAGAACATGAATGCATGCTGAAGCCAAGATCTACACAAGTTGAGTTCTTATTTCACATAGCCAGAGGACAGCACAGAGTCATGCTCAAATGAGCCTAACTCTCGGACATTGTGCATAAGGAGTCGATATTATTTTTAAAAACTGATAATCCCCCAATCAACTGCTTTCAAGTCCCTGCTCCTTTCCATACCATTCCTAGTACCCAAGACAGGTGAGACAGAGGATCATTGTCTTCATCCAGAAATAATTTGCCTATTGTCATGTTGTTACTTTTGGGAAAGTGTGTTTTAAATAAAGCTGATCTTTATTTAAAAAGTCAAACATGTATTTATTCTTTACTTTTTTTTTTTTTTTTTTGAAGCATCAGGGATTGAACTCACAACCTCACACCTGCCAGACAGGTGCTTAAGCCAGTGAGCCAAACTCCCAGCCCTAGTTTCTTGAGGCAGGGTGGCACTATGTGACTCAGGCCGGCCTTGCACTTGTATTGTAGCCCAACCCGGCCTTGAACTCACAATGCTCCACCTACCTCAGCCTCCCGAGTGCTTGGATTAAAGGTGTGTGTCACCATGCCCGGCTTTTTTTTTTTTGTTTGTTTGTTTGTTTTCTTGAGACAGGGTCTCATTATGTAGTTCTGGGTGGGCTTGAACTTACTATGTAGCCCAGGCTGGCCTCAAACTCACTGCTATCCTCCTGCTTCAGCCTTCCGAGTGCTGGCACTATACATGTGCTGTGCTTGCTTTATTAAATGCCTTTTGCAGCAAAAGAACAGCTGAAGCAGCTTTCCAGTTGTGTACCATGAATTTTTTTTTTTTTTTTTTTTTTTTTTTTTTTTTTTTTTTTTTTTTTTTTTTTTTTTTTTTTTTTTTTTTTTTTTTTTTTTTTTGGTGGTGGTGGTGGTGGTGGTACTGGGGATGCAACCCAAAGACTTCACAATGACCTACATCCCCAGCCCTGTCTGAGTTTACTTTGAGACAGACTCTTGCCAAGTCACTAAATTGGTCACACCAGACTTGAACTTGATATCCTCCTGCCTCAGGCTACCGGACTACTGTGATTACAAGTGCGCACCATGCCACCCATTGGAGCACATCTTTTGATTAGACTTTTTTTTTTCAAAGAAGGTTTTCAATGTTTTTTTGTTTTAGGGGGATTTTTGATGTTTTGGAACTACAGGCCTGGATGAGTGTGCTAGGAAATATTCTTTCTGATCTAAATGTGTACAATGAGCTGGTGTACAGATCTGTACATATTTAGATTCTTATTCTTTGGACATTGGAAATGCTACAGCTATCCTGATTCTTAATGAATTATGAGATGTAAAGACATTTCCCTTCCTCCTTTTCTTTCTTTCTTTCTTTTTTTTTTTTTTTTTTGGTAAGCTAGATTGGTGGAGGTTAAATTTACCACTGAGGCTATAGGTGGAAGAAACAAGACAGAATTAAAAAGGAATTAGGGGCAAAAATAAGTATAAAGTGCAAGTTGCTGCATGAGGTTGTGAGTTCAATCCCTGATGCTTCAAAAAAAAAAAAGTAAAGAATAAATACATGTTTGACTTTTTAAATAAAGATCAGCTTTATTTAAAACACACTTTCCCAAAAGTAACAACATGACAATAGGCAAATTATTTCTGGATGAAGACAATGATCCTCTGTCTCACCTGTCTTGGGTACTAGGAATGGTATGCTCATGGGTCCTCATAGCAATGACAGTGGGAGGTGCTATTGAGCAGCCTTTGGGGAGTAGCATAAATGTGTATAAAGTATTTACTTTCTGTGAACAACTGGTATTTTTTAAACATTGTGTACTGTTACAGTTTGAAGGTGCCCCCTACAAAACTCTGGAATTGCCAGTGTGATAGTATTAAGCAGTAGGGTGGGCTTTTAAGAGATGATTGGGCCATGAGGGCTGTTGTACTTAGGAATGGGATTAAAATTTTTATAAAGAAGCTGCATGAAGCATCCGGGCCCCTTGGCCTTCCTCCCCTTTGCCATGTGAAGACACAGAGCTCTTCCCTTATGGAGGTTGCAGCCTCAAGGATCCATCTTGGAAGCAGACAGTGACTCCTTGCTGGACAGTTAAATCTGCTGGCACCTTGATCTTGCGCTTCCGATTCTCCAGAACTGTGAGAAAATACATTTCTGTTCTTCATTACTCAATCTATTTTGTTGTAGCAGGACAACACGGACTAAGACATATGCATAGAGAGAAGAGTATGCGTGTGTGTGATGTGCTGAACATTCAAGGAGCAGCCATAACACGGGAGATGCAGAAGGTTCTAGTTAGCAGTTACAGTTCGATTTTCCACATGTAAATAAAGAACATGCAAATAAGTGGCTAGAAAAAAAGATAAGTGCATTTATTATTGGAGAAGCTCCCTAGAGCCAATAGGTTCAAGAGGACCTTCACATCAACACTGTTCTGCTCTACCATCCCTAGTATGTAGCCCCCACGTTCAGGTTCTAAGTTATAATGAATATGGACCACAGGCATCTAGTTTCACTCTCTGTGGAAACTCTCCTAAACGGTAGGGAAGTGATTTTTTTTTTAAAAAAAGAGAAAATACATAAAGATAGAGAAAATAGGTGTAGGAGATAACAAAATTTTTGTGTCTGTCTTCAAAAAACAAACATTTCTTTGAGTATTTACTACCAGCAAACATGTTAGCATACTTAAGACTCTTGTAGTCTGGTGGAGAAAGAGGTACCTCAATAATTTAAACAACGTTTAATGTGAAAATTGGCATGAAAGATGTGCACAAAGGATCAAGAATGTGTGATGGCTGCTGAACCATGCCAAAGTCAATTGGCTCTCCTATTTGTTTTAGTACTGTGCCTGTGGGATAATTATTAAATGATAAGAATTAATCATTTTCCATACACTTTTTTTTCTTTTTTTGCGGCACCTGGGATTGAACTCACAACCTCGCGCCTGCCTGACAGGCACTTAAGTCACTGAGCCAAGCTCCCAGCCCTGGATTTTTGAGGCAGGGTCGCACTGTGTAGCTCAGGCCGGCCTTGCACCCGAGTTGTAGCCCAAGTGGGCCTCAAACTCACAATGTTCCTCCTACCTCAGCCTCCCGAGTGCTCATTTTCCATACATTTGAGTACATGCATGTACACACACACACACACACACACACACACACACACACTACTAGAGTATAGCTTTTGCAAAGCAATGCAAAGACCCAACTTCATAGTGCCTGAAATTTCTGCCTCGAAATCTTTACCCATGGTATGTAGAGGATTTTTATGAATCTTGAATGTTTTTCCAAATGCAAAACATTTTTAAACTAGACAAATTTAAAATTTAACCTTGGCTGTCCTGGGCCTTATGATTTCAGTTAAAGGAATTGAACATAAGGAATTCAACATAAATGTGTATTGAATAGTTATTGTGTTTGAAAACTTATGCTGTAGTACAAGATTGATTCCATTAGGACCAGGTGTGGTGGCACACACCTGTAATCCCAGCACTCAGGAGGCTGAGGCAGGAGGATCACCATGAGTTCCACAGTAGCCTGGGCTACATAAGTAAGTTCAAGGCCAGCCTGCACTACCTAGCAAGACCCTGTCTCAAAAAACAAAAAACGAAAAACAAACAAACAAAAAATCAAACAAAAAAATTGATTCGATTAGGAAGAAGCACAAGGAAAAATACGTTTGCAGTGACATATTGTCCAGTGAATATCCTGTAGCTACTCCTTTACAAGTTAAGTTTCAGTTTTTGCTACAGTCTTCATTAAGACTTTGTAAAAATAAACTCAAATTTCTCAATCTGGGGCAACATCATGGTTGCTAAAATGCTGTATGAATACTTTCTGAATTACTTATTATTTTATTTTATTTTTTTTATTTAGTTTATTTTATTTTTTGCGGCCCCGGGGATCGAACTCACAGCCTCGCACCTCCCAGGGCAGGCGCTTAAGCCGCTGAGCCAAACTCCCGACCCTACTTATTATTTTAAAATACTGAATTTTGTTCCATTATCAGATCATGTGTTTCCAATGTTAGGTTAAAGAAATAGACACACTGCTCATTACCCAGAACATCTGCGCTAATTCCCACTTCCTAATAATCTACCAGCAGAGATCCATAGCTCTCACTCTAAAGTGACCATAACTAAACCAACTTGGGTTTAAAGCCCAGAGTGCTGACAGAAAGTCTCCAGTCTCGTTTTCCATGTCATTCAAACGCAGGACGTTCTTTGCATCTGCATACTTCTGCGGTTAAAACGCATTTCTTCTTGGAAGATAGATCGCATCATGCCACTGTGGGAAATTAGCTAGGGTATGTCCAGGCTAACTGTAGAGTGAGAGTCAAACTGATTTCTTTTCGGAAACCCTTCCCGGGGCCGGCACCCCGCGCCAGCAACAGAGCGCGCCGCGGCACCACGTGTCCGCATCCGCTGCCGGATTGGAGGAGCGCGGTTCAGCGCTGCGGGCTAGACCCGCGCAGCCCCACCCCGCTGCCAGAAGAGCCGAGCAGCAGAGAGGGGAGGCCAGAAGGGGATCGCGGCGGGGAGGGGGCGGGAGGGGGGTGGGGGATCCCGAGGCTCTAGTGGCCCAGGATCTGGGAAGGCCTGGAGCGGCGCCAGTCGACTCGCCTCGTCACAACTTGCCCAGACTAGACACGCTTCATCTTGCACCTTGGAAGAAAGAACCCGCCCGCCTCTCCGGCTTGGCTGCTCCTCGGCCTCAGCGAGCCCAGCCGGCGTCAGCTGCGCCCTGGGGTCTGGATCCCTTGTGACACTCCGTCCGCCTGCAGCGCCCCGCACCCGCCCAGGAGCGCGCAGCTGGGGTGAGCCGAGGCCAGGGATGCGCCGGGCGCCAGCGGAGCTCGCCGTGCCCCGGCATCGCGGTGCTCGCCGCGCCGGGCCTCTTCGCGCTTCTGCCGGCCGTGATCCGCGCCGCTGTGGACCCCACTCCCCGTCTGTCTTCCAAGGAAGGGCGCCGAGGCCCCACCGGACCCCGCATCCCTCAGCCTTTGTCTTAGCGCGCTCTGCAGGCCTGTAGTGCAGTGAGCCCCGGAGGGGACTTGCGGCGCAGGCATAGGGGCCCTGCGTGGGATGGGGGGCGGAGGGAACAGGAAAGCGTGCCCCCTTCTTTCCTGTTCCGGCCATCTTGGGACGGAGATCCAACCTAAAGGGCAAGGGTGGCTAACGGCAGGCGCCCCAGGCTGGAGTGGTGGCCGCCAGCGGAGATGGGTGCCTCGGGCCTGCACCCTTCTTTGCGGGGATTGCGACAGGGACGCGCGGGCAGCCCCCACGATTAGCTCCGAGGCCCTTGGCCCAGAGCAAGAGTTCTCTGCCAGGGGCAGGGAAAACCAGGGATACGGGCCCCGGAACTGAGCGGCGAATCCACTCGACCGCTCTCCATTCCCGCTGGGCACGCTCTGAACGCCCTCTCCGTGCGGGTCCTGCGCTAGGTGCTGCGGATACGTTGGTGAGCGAGAGAAACCTCGACCCTTGTTCCCGCTGATCCTGCAGCCCCGGTGAATGGAGCCCCGAGCCCACAGACCTGTCAGGTCGGTATCGCGATGCCCTTCAACAGATGAGGAAGTTGAGGCCCTGGGGCTGCCAGATGGGTTCTAGGTCAGGCAGCAAGTAAATGGAAAAAAATCAAACTTTGAGCCCATCTGTGTCTTTAGGAATTTTGTGCCAGGCAATATAACAAGTCGTTAGTCGTTTGTTTTTTTTTTTTTCCTTATAAAGGCTCATTCAGTGCTGTGTGGGTTTATGGTTTATATGGTTTATTCCCTGAATGCTTTTCCTATGAGTTTATTTCTGGTTCCCAATTTCTGGAAAGTGCTACAAATATTTGATATTACAACTTTGCTTGTAGTTATTCAGAATTGTATTTTCCTTTCTTCTGTTCACATATCTGGCTGTTAGGAAAGAAAAAAAATTTCCTGATGGTTGGTCCCAGCAGGGACTCCCGGGTGGCCTGAGGAATGTCTGGCCCTTTCCCAGCGCATCGATCTCTGTGGTGACCACTGGTATCCCTCAGAAGAACCCCAAAATGAGAGGCCTGAGGTCAGCAAATCGGTGCTAGAAATATTTTAGTTTCTCCAGGAAACGACAGAATGCAGCCGCCACACAAGTTTGTAAGGTAAATAGGGTGGCTCTGTAGTAAGGCATGGTGATGGACAGCTGATGGCTGAAGTTCCCCACTGTTTTGATCTTCAGCATTTTGAAAGTATCTTTTGGAAAGATGAGTGAGCTCTTCCATACCTTGGGGAGGTCTGGTTTGTACTTTTATCAGAATGTTATATTTAGGCCATCAACCCACAGAGGAAGAAAACTTCCTTTAATAAAAGTATCTTGGTTTGGAATGGTGGTGCACACCTGTAATCCTGGTACTTGGCAGGCTGAGGCACAAGGTTGGCCACAAGTTTGAGCCCAGCCTGGGCTACACAGTGAGCTGAAAGCCAGTCTTAGCTACATAGCTAGACCCTGTCTCAAACCTCCCCCCACAGAAAGAAAGAAATCTAGAAAGTCTGACATCAAATGTGATTAACCAGAAGTTTAAAAAAAACCAAAACACTATTTGGTGTATTGTACAAAATACACCCTTAATTTAAAGCATATACGTCCATAAATTTTGCAAATGCATATAATCCTCAGCAATCACCACCACCATGGAAATGTGAAACATTTCTATTACTCCAGGTTTTCTTCCTGGACTTTTGCATTATTTAGTTTTACAGTTTTGTTGCTACATGTTGTTTAAATTGCATGTAAAAGATAAGAATAAGTACATTTTTCTAATCTCAAAACCCAAATCGAGCACAGGAGTGGATGAATAACCAGAAGATGGTGTAGCTAGGACCAAAATCTGGGGATGGGGCACCCTAACCTGTCCAAGGACAGGCACTGTTTAGCCCCAAGGGCCAGGGAGGGTGGTGCTCCTAGGAGCTAGGAGAGGCCCTCTCCTGACGGACAGCGGGCGTGTCACCCGGGGTTGGTCCAAGAGATCTTCTCTGGTCCCACAGGGCCCAGGGCGCCCGCTGACCGCGCGCAGGCGCGTGCTCTCGCCGGTTGCTCCAGCTGCGGGCCCGGCGCTGCCGTAGCAACGTCCTGGACGCCCAGACCTCTGGCGGCCGCCGCCGCCGCCGCGGAGGGAGAGCCGCCTTCTCCCGCTCGCGAGGGCGTGGCGGCGGCGGCCGAGTCGGGTAGAGGAGTCCACCTAGCTCCTCCCGCGCACGCATAGGCGGCGGATTGGCTGCAAGCATGGTAAGAGGCGGGAGGCCCCGAGTGCGGGTCGGGTCGGGGAGACCTGGCTGGGGGTGGCCGCACTCCCCAGGACTCCCCGCTTCCCAGCCTGCCTGCAGCCTCCAACCCCGCCCCCTGCCGCGCTGTCTCTTCCTCTGCAGCCCTTCCAGAAGCGCGTCTACTACCCGCTGGCCAGCTGCCCCGAGGGGCCTGATGCCCCTGCGGCCGGCGCGGCCTCCATGTCTGGTCACCCCCCCAGCGCGGCGTGGGGACCCCTGCCCTTCTTCCAGTTTCGGCCGCGACTGGAAAGCGTGGACTGGCGACGGCTGAGCGCCATCGACGTGGACAAGGTGGCGGGAGCCGTGGACGTGCTGACGCTGCAAGAGAACATCATGAACATCACCTTTTGCAAACTGGAGGATGAGAAGTGCCCACACTGCCACTCAGGGGTGGACCCGGTGCTGCTGAAGCTCATCCGCCTGGCGCAGCTCACCATTGAGTACTTGATGCACTCGCAGGAGTTCCTCACCTCGCAGCTGCACAGCCTGGAGGAGCGGCTGCGCCAGAGCCTGGGCGACTACGAGCAGAGCAAGGAGCTGCTCGCCAAGCAGGCGGGGGAGATCAAGCTGCTCAAGGAGGAGTGTAAGCGCAGGAAGAAGATGATCTCCACCCAGCAGCTGATGATCGAGGCCAAAGCCAGCTACTACCAGGTGAGAAGCTGCGCTGTGGTCCCCAACCCTAACCCAATCTGGCTCCCATTTAAGAGGACTTTCCACCAGCACTGTTCTTTCTAGTCAGAGATTGTACCAGGTATCAGAAGAAACAGCGTATTTAAACAAACCAGTGCTTTCAGCCAACAGAGCACATCGTTCATTAACTTCTGCAGCTGGTCTAGGAATTAATAATTAAATACCCAAGGTTGTCTGCAGTGCTTTATTGAATTCATCTAGATACTGATTGGAGAACTTGTTTCCTCTTCCATCAGTGTCATGGAAAAAAAAAATCAATACTGTAGAAATTGCTGTTGAGGTCAGCTCTGGAATAATCGGGAATATGATTCAATTTATGAGTTTCTTCTTTTAAAAAAAATGTTTGAAATACTTTCAAAGGGATAAAAGACAGTTGCCAGAACAGTACAAAGGACTTTGATACTCTCTTCACCAATTATTAACATCTGCCACATTTGTTGTATTCCCTCCAGCTCTTTTTG
>RJWM01027772.1:0-26179 GCA_004363535.1 Dasyprocta punctata | reverse complement strand
CCTCCGGATGCTCGACTTTCCCTTAAAGAACAACAACAGAAAAGCGTTCGTGCCAGCAAGTTTCCTGGACGCTCTTACCTTTAGTTACCG
Source organism: Dasyprocta punctata (assembly GCA_004363535.1). Lineage (NCBI taxonomy): Eukaryota > Metazoa > Chordata > Mammalia > Rodentia > Dasyproctidae > Dasyprocta > Dasyprocta punctata. Next base: position 26,089 of record RJWM01027772.1, on the reverse strand, counting down.
CGCACTCGCGTTTCTGATGATCTCCTTCTTTGAGGGAAACTGCAGCTTCTCGCATTTTGTAATTCTGTGTATGTAGCTTTCCCAGGGCTGTGGCCAGCGTGGGCTCGCGACCGCACCTGCCAACCTTGGCTCCCGCCAAAAAAGCCTCAGTCGGTCCTCGTCTTCCACGCTGCTCTAGGCAGTGTCACTCCTTTCTCTTGAAAAAGGGAAAAGCGTTAAGGACTTGAGTTTTAATTAGGAAAAAAAATGCCAAAGGTAATTAGACTTGAGCAAGATTTATTACCGAAGTGAAACCTCTTTTCTTAATCGGGTCGGTAGGATTTGCCCTGGGCTCAGTTTAAGGGGAGCTGCAGTGTGGAGGTGGCCTATTCCACACACACCTAGGAATTTCCCAGACTCAGTGAATCACAGGGCTTTTTCTTTTTGGCCTCTCCTTTGAATGGTTTTCTAATTTCTCTTCTCTTGCCCATTACCCCAGACATATAGGCACATTTAAAATGTTTTTTTTTTTCTTTCTGCATGTCTCTTCCTAAACCTCCAGTAATATTGCTTCTGAACCGTCATTCTACTAGAGCTTCGCTGTTCCTTCAGTGCTCTGGCGTTCTGTGGGCTGGTGCCCACCTAGAGCAAGCAGCAACCCTCAGTTTGCTGGATTTTCTTAAACAGGGTTCTGTAAAAAGGAAGTCAAAATAAGGATGCTTCTTGGAGATAGAGATTGGACACTTCTTAGCTCTAGGGTCCATAGTATCCACGAGTGGGTTTCTTTGCAATATTATCAATACTTCTGGCGAAGGATATTGCCCCAAAAGTTTTTCCCACCCAGAATGGATTCTGGCATGACTAAATTACAAGCAGAAGGGAGGAAGGGGAGGACAAAAGGGCACACAACCCAAGCCATTTCCCTTTAACAAGCTTTCCCCACAACCCCATCCATTGACCTTGGTTTATAGCTCCTTTCTGAGAACTAGGTCATATGTCCACCTCTAGCTACTAGGAAATCCGGCAAGGTGATCATTTTACCCTGACAATATTGCCACTTTAAACAAAATCAAAAGATTCGTTAGTGAGGAAGAATGGGCGACAGAAACTTAGTTTCTGTTACACCTTGGGTTGAGTCCGTTTAACTTTCTGAGTTTCCGTTTTCTCTGGAGTAAAACAAATGATTTGACTAGATGATCTCTAAACTCTTCCTGCTATTACCGCCAAGATCTCTAATCCGAAGATCCTCTGCCATCTGGCGACACTCTTCGTGACTCGCCTCCCTGAAGGAGTTACTATTACAAAAGGGCTGTCCAAGGATAAAGGTTCTGAAGTGCTCTGCGGGCCACTTATTGCTGTCCTATTGATGCTCATGCAAACTTAACTGCCACCAGACAATCACTGTTTGAAAGTGCTTATTTCCAACACCTTCATCAGCAGTGTGCATTATTTTGATGACTAAATAGGATGGGTTATGTGTATTTGTGTTAAATTACATTAAATTATTCATGTTAAAAATTTACATTCACGCTGGATGATAGTTTGTTTCTCTACAATTTTTTCATAAATGCTTCAGCACATATTCCCTCCTTTATTAATTATCTGTGTTCTTCAGCATTTTCTGTTAGGACTTTTCTACTGTGTTGTCAATTTATTAGAATGCACAATCCATTTTTTAAATAGCAAAATTTTAAAATTTACAAATAAATTGTTTCGTAATAGTAATAATAATAAAAAACAAAGAGCTGTCCACCTGATCACTTGCTCCTAGGAAATGCTCCAGCAGAGTCTCCTTATTACTACCCAAGAAAGTGGGGGTAAGAAATTTCAGAATCAGCTGTTATGGTTTACACATGTGTCAACTTGAGAAGTCTAGAAGCTTAATTAAGTAACTCAGCAGCTCTACATCCTGGGGTGTAGAGCACCAGCAGTTGCCTGTTCATTGTGTCAATTTGAGAAGGTCAGAAGTTTAACTGAGAGACTCAGCAGGGAGCCAGGGGTCTTACTTTGTAAACATCCTCATCTTGTGCAAAGGAAGGCAAGAAGGTTTGTGAATGCTACACCCACCCTGGTGGGGAGGGGTGTGTCCTGGGTACAATATAAGGGAGGAGAAGAGGCTTGCTGTCGCCTCTTTTTACTCTGGCTGCTTTTGCTCAGCTGCTGCCTTGAAGTGTTGCCCCAGTGCCATGCCACCCTGCCTTGGAGCCTGCTGATTATGGACTGAAGCCTCCAAAAACTGTAAGCTAAATAAACCTTTCCTTCCCTAATTTTGGGTGTCAGGTGTTTTGTCTCAGCAAGGAGAGAAAAGTAACCAAGACAGTGGGGTAAGAAATTTCAGAATCAGTTGCTGTGGTGTCAAAGAGTAGTCTGTGACACTGTTCATGTCATATCTAGAAGTGAGCACATGAGTTTGTAGCTTGAGCATTTCCTTTGATGCCTGGTGATATTTACTGCTTTTGTTTTGTTTTCCAGTACTGGGAATTGAACCCAGGGCATTTGCATTAAGCTATATTCCCAGCCCATTGGCCCATCTCTTGATCTCTTGTCATCAACGTGTGAAAAATACCATCAGCATCAGATCTTTCAAAGATGACAGGCACACAAAATTCTCAGCATAGACTTCAAAGACATAGGGTCAGATTGTCAATAGGCCCCAAATAAAAGTTGCTTTATTTTTCTTCTAAAGACAAAACATAATGGAAATCATATAGATTTGTATCAAACTTGTTTCCCAAAAGTTAATTTCATATTTCTTGAAAAATAATTGAATTAACATGACAGATGCTGCTTCACAGGGAACTTCCCCACCTAAGAGGAAGATATTAAATGGAGTGATTGTGTGATGTATGAATTTTTCACACTGACTAGACCAACAATATTAAAGGCTTCCTTGCTGTGGAAAATCTGCTACTTGCCAACTTCCATCAGATGAAGAAAATTCTTCAGTTTAATGGTTTCTTCCCATACCAATTAATGAAATAATTGTAACCTATAGAGAGATACAGTTTGACTTCATTTTGATCCATAACACCATTTTTCATTTTAAAATGGTAATCAACACAGGATATACTAGTTTTAACAAATACCACTAACAAAATGCACAGTCCAAGTTTTTTAAAGTGATAAACACAAAAATAATTGTATTCATTAAGGTTTAAAAGTTAAAAATCTATAATCAATATTAGTTTTTAAAAGAGATTGAAGTGAGGAATCTAAAAAGATCTCAGTTTTTATAAACCCTCATGTTATTTCTTTTTCTTTTTTTTTTTTTTTCATCTTTTTGAGACAGGGTTTCACTATGTAGTTCAGACTGACCTTGAGCTTACTTTGTAACCCAGGCTGGTCTTGAACTTGCAATGATCTTCCTGCCTCAGCCTCCTTGAGTGCTGGGATTACAGGCGTGTGCCACCACGCCCGGCTTACTTCAATTTTTATTTCAAAAGTATCAACATAAAATTTGGCTGACACAAATGCATTCCAATGCCTGTATCCAGAAAGATCATTTAAAAAGAATCTCTTCTTTGTACTTTAGTAACTTCATTGAGGTATAACTTATATCCCATAAAATTCACCAATTTTAAGTGTGCAGTTTTGTGGTTTTTGTGAAATTATGGAGCTGGGCAACCATCTCATAATCTAATTTTAAAACATTGTGGTATCTGTCCATGTATTAAAATTTTCTTTAATGTTTTTATTGCAATATTCTATAGCTTTTACTGTTCAGCCATTGCATTACATTTATTTCTATGTATTTTATTATGTTTAATATCAGGAAGAAAAGTTTATTTCTTGATATTACTTTTTGGATTATCCATTGCCAATCCAATTAGAAAGTCATTACTTGCCAATACAACTGATTTTTGCATAATAAAGTTGTATCTTGCAATAGTGCAAAATTCATTAATCTCTCTATAATGTGTTTGTAGATTCTCATAACATCTATAAAGAAGATTTACTTATTTCCTTTCCAGTTTATGTGCCTTAGATTTACTTTTCTGGCCTGATTGTTCTGGTCAGTCTCTAGTACAATACTCAGGAATCTGGCAAGGGTAACGATCCTTGTATTAGTTCCAAATTTGTGGGGAAGCACCCCCTTTTTTTTTTAGCCAATGCATTGATTGGTTATGTCCATAAATAATTTTATGTAATATTTTATTGTCACTAAGTTAGAAATACTTTCTAGTTTTCCCTCATGATCTCTTCTTTGGCTCATACGTGGATTATTTACAAATGTGTTCAACTTCCACATTATTCCAACTTCCAAAATATTTTAGATTTTCTGTTTTGTGATTTCTAGTTCAATTCTATTTTGAACAAAGGCCATCCTTTGAATGATCTAAATTTTTTAAATAACTGAGGACTTTTATGGTCTAGCATAGGAGTTGAAAAAAATTTTTTTAAACTGGAGATATGTTCAGTTTGTGTCACTGCTCAACTCTGCTGTTGTGGAATAAAAGACCACTGATAGCGGGGCGTGGTGGCTCACGCCTTTAATCCCAGCACTCGGGAGGCTGAGGTAGGAGGAGCATTGTGAGTTCGAGGCCGGCTGGGGCTACAACACGAGCGCAAGGCCGGCCTAAGCTACGCAGTGCGACCCTGCCTCAAAAAAACCAGGGTTGGGAGTTTGGCTCAGTGGCTTACGTGCCTGTCAGGCAGGCACGAGGTTGTGAGTTCAATCCCCGGTGCAGGGGAAAAAAAAAAAAAAGACCACTGAAAACAGGTAACTCAGTGTGGCCATGTTCCAATAAACACATTACCAAAATGGGCACCCGAGTAAGCACCTGAAAAGATGTTCAGCATCATTAGTCATCAGAGAAATGCAAAGCAAAACTACTTGACATCCAGCTTGTTCATTACTAAGAGGCTCTAATCAAAAACGAGGTGAAGAGCAAACACTGGTGACCATGCGGGGAGGCTGGAGCCCTCGCTTGCGGCTGATGGGAATTTGAAATGATGCAGTCACTATGGGAAACAGTTTAGCAATTTCTCAAAAAAGTTAAACATAATAGAATTACTATATTGCTTAGCAATTCTGCTCCTAGGTATATAGCCAAAACTAAAAAACAAGAGACTAAACAGACACTTCTATACTGGTATATATTATATTTTCATAGTACAGTAACCAAAAACCTGTTAACAGATGAATGGATAAGCAAAATATAGTATGCAGATACCTATAGTGGACCCTTATTTAGCCATAAAATATAATGAAGTTCTGACATATGTCACAACATAGCCAAACATGGAAAACATTGCCATTTTTCCCATTATAAACAACGCTACAGTTAACATGTTGGCATAGGTCTCCTTGGAGGGCGCATCTCTGAATAGCTGCTGTAAAGTAGAATTACTGGATCTTCTAACAATGCAGTCAGTGTTGCCAAATTGCCCTTCAAAATAGTTGCTTCAATCTCCAAAACCAAAAGTTCTTAAACATACATATTGTCTACACTCTTGTAAAAAAAACGTATTATCAAGTTCCGATACTCTGACAAATGATGGAGTTTCATCTTTTTTTTTTTTTTCGGCACCAGGGATCAAACTCACAGCCTCGCACCTGCCATACAGGAGCTTAAGCTGCTGAGCCAAACTCCCGGCCCTGGTTTTTTTGAGGAAGGGTCACACTATGTAGCTCAGGCCGGCCTTGCGCTCCCGTTGTAGCCCAAGCCGGCCTTGAACTCACAACGCTCCTCCTACCTCAGCCTTCCGAGTGCTGGGATTATGGAGTTTCATCTTATTTTTCCCTTATTGCTATTGTGGGTGTGCATTTTTTATGTTTACTGGTGTTTATTTTGCTTCATTTATAAATCATTTATATCCTTTGCCCATTTGGAGTTTTTTTTTCCTTCAATTACAGGCTGTTCTTTCTACTGACCTGTGTCCTTTGTCATATACACTGCAAAGATTTTCTCCCAGTCTTTTTCTTTTGTGGGTTAGATCAGGTGTTCAGAGGTGAGGCTTTTCGAAGGAGGGTCACCACTTTATGGGCAGCTGTTAGCGGGTGGGGCCTGGTTGGAGGTGCTTTACTGGGCACATGGCCTGGAATGGTGTAGTCTTGTCCAGTTGCTTCCTTCTCACTGTGCTTCCTGGCTGCTGTGTTGTCAGCAAGTTCTCCTCTACTATATCCCTCTTTCAGACCATTTCTGCCTTGGAACCAGCTGACTGAACCATGAGCCAAACAAACCTGTCCTGCTTCAATTGCAAGTGTCAGATGTTTTGTCAGAACAATTGTTACAGGCAACTAAGTTAGACAGAAATATTATAGGCAGTCAGACAGGGTTAAGCCCTCAAGGAAACTGGCAGAGGACAAGATGTCTTGGTGACCTTAAAAGAGACACACACCTCTTGCTGCAGGCCAGATATCAAGACAAAAGACAAAACAAATACACCCATATGCTAAGGACTGATATTCTAAATAGTTCTATATCATCCTGAGGAACTCAGGAATCAGCATCCCACCCTTTTACAGGAAGAGTCATTATTGTTAAGCATCCCTCGCTTACTACGTGACTCGCCTCCCCATTTGTCCTGGATTTAATCAATTCTACTTGAGCAATTAATCTTATTGGTTAACCATGGTTATGTCCCACCTTATGCCATCTGCCTTGCGAGTTCCCAGTTTTCCCCATCGTGGTTTTACTCTATAAAAGTCCCTAAATATGACAGAATCTTTGGCAACCCACTCAGGCCCCCTTCTGTCCCTCAGACAGGAGCTTTCTTTCTCTCAATAAATATCTTCTGTTCTTACCCTCCGTTGTTCCTAAAATTCATTCTTCAATTTTAGAGAACACGAACTCACACCATACATATAGTAGGTTGGGAGCTTCATTCCCCCACGTCATTTGGAGGTCTGGGATCATTTTTCCTATATTATTTGGAGGTCTTCCACTGAGATCGTTTTCCTATATCACAATGAAAAAGTGACTAAGACATTCTCATTTTTATTTAAAACTCTTGATATTTTGATGTGCAGAGATTTTTTCTTATCACTATTTGTTTGGTCCACCCTTTCAGCCCTGTTGTGAAACATCACCTTTATATTTAGTAAATAAATATCAAGTAAAATCTAGTGAGCCTTGCTCTAGATTTTTCTATTTTATTGTGTCAGTCTGTCTATTTCTATATGGATTGTTCTAGTTGTTTGACATCATTTTGTATATGTTAGAGTATTTCTCTTGTGTTAGAAATTCTCTGTTATTTTTGAATTAATTTTTTATTTTAAAGAGATTAAAAGAAAACAAAACAATAAAAACAACAAAATGGTAGAAATGATACAGGATTTCAAAACAAGCTAATAGAAAATTAACAATAGTCATTATATTGCATATTGTTATCTTCAAAATAGTTGTTCAGATTATAAGATACAGGAATGCAAAACAGATCAAACAGCATAAGCAATCACAGTTTCTGAATGAATTTTAGAATTAACTCGAAAATTTCCTGGACAACCTCAACTTTTTTGTTTCTTTGTTTTTGGAGACGGGGTCTCCCTATGTAGTTTAGACTCACTTTGAATTCACTATGTAACCCAAGCTGGCCTTAAACTCACCACAATCTTCCTGCCTCAGTCTCTTGAGTTCTGGAATTACAGGCATGTGTGACCACGCCTGGCACTAACCTTGACATTTTTAAAGTGATTTTGGTTGAATTTACAGATTAGCTTGTAAAAGAAAAAGAAATGTTTACAATGTGCTACTTTCTTATCCCATAACATAATATTTATGTTTATTCAGGTTATCTTTCCTAGCTATATTCTTCAGAGATGGTCTTAAGTATTATTCTTAGGAAATTTTTGGGACTTTTTTTCTTTAGTACATAGTCTTTCCATGAATATTGTTAGTGATTAGGAAGGCTGTGGATTTTCTCTATCTTGTTTCTGATCATCTTATTATTTCTAATAGTTTGTTAGTTGACTGTCCTGGAAAATATTTAAATGTTATCATTTTGTTTCCAATATCATTATGGAAATATCATGTTTCCAATAATGGGAAAATACATGTAGGCCAATTTTCATCTGATTTACCAATATTTGGAGGTCATTTTTTCTTGGCTTAATGTGCTATAACTTCCAATATAATGTTTGATGACAGAAGTGATAGCAGCCATTCTTGTCTTATTTCTGACTTTAAAGAAAACATGAGAAAAGTTCATCTGTAGCTGAGGATTATTTTTGGTTAATACTTACCAGGGTTCAGAAGATTTTTCTTTCTTTCTTTCTTTTTTTTTTTTTTTTTTTTGGTACCAGAAATCAAACTCAGGACCTCGCACTTGCTAGGCAAGCGCTGTGCACCTGAGCTAAATCTTTGTCCTCCAGAAGGTTTTTCTTAAGCATAGTATGAAGAAAATCTTTTTATTGGATTTATATGTTGAATTTTATCAAATTTCTTTTTTGGAATGTCTATTTATATGATTGGTTCCCATTTTTCTAACTCTAGTAATAGAACAAATCACATTGGCCTTTTTTCCAATTGGAAATGCCTCATGGCATATATCCTACTTGGTTATGATCAATAATTCTATTGATACATTTTGCCATCTTATGTATTGACATGTTTCCCAACATTTTTCTTTAAAGTTCACAGGTTACTTTTTCTGAAGCCTGAGGCTCTTCCTGTTCCCTGTACCTGCTCTTTCTGAGTTAATAACACGTTGGGCATCATTCAGTTTTAGGTGGTACCTTTCCTCTGTTATTTGTGTTCCATCTGCCTTGGATATTTAAGGAACTCCTTACAATAATTTATGGCCCAATCAGTGTATTGATTTCTGTGTTTCTAGTACTGCTATGGATTTAAAAGTAAGAACAGCTGTCATTGGTAGAAATTTGGGCTGGAAAGACAGAGGCCTTGGCATGGGCTCTCATCTTCATCTTGATCCAAGACCCAAAATGATAGCATCTTACGCTTTTGCTAAAATCTGATTATTTTTAGTACGGCTTGATAAATTTAAATGCTATCAGAAAAATAGGCACACCTAACTTTTTATTGTCTTTCTGTAATATTTTAAAATTTTAGTTTCATAAAATGCTTACTTCTAGGAAGAAAGGCAGCACATTAGCCAACATTGACTGTAATGGAGATACATCACAGTACCATTTTCCTGGGTAGTTTTCAAACAATTATTTAGGAAAATTCTTGAAATGAACCATTTCTTCAGTTACCTGTATTGTTTCTCCTCTACATCAGAACAGTACTCCAACTGTTCTCTATCCCCCTGGATACCTCAGTAGTGTTAAGAACAAAGTTTTCTTTCCAAGTCTTTTTTTCCCTTGAGATGAAAAGGACACTATACCTTTACTATACCTTTTAAGAGTTTCTTTTCTTCAGAAGTCTATCACACACAATCTTTGGCCCAAATAGGATAGTTAATGCCTGGAGATTGTTTGTGTATAGACAAAACAGCAATCCCTGTCTTGCAGTTTCGCCAGTGGCAAAGCTTGAACTGTGTGCACATATCCTACACTCATCCTCAGCCTCAGGGAATGATAAATTATTCCTCTGGCAAGCAAGACCTTGCCCAGGACAGCTAGCCCAGGCTATCTGGGAGGCCAGTGGCCACTTAAAGAGCACATGGTCTTCAGTGCCTGAACAGCAAGATGCCAAGATGCCAACAATAATCATTAAAATAGCCCATGACATATGACTGATTATCTACTGCATGCCTGGCAGTGGTGATTCAGCAATCAATAACATAAATCAGATTCCAAAAATATGTTCTTTTAATAGGTACTGTATTTTGAAGCTCCAATTTCGTACTGAGTTTTTTGTTGCTGTGGTAATATGATCTTGGTAGGTGGGGCAGAACCTTTTTTCCTTCGGGGTTCAGGGTGAAATGATATGCCATTTCTTTCCTAGGAAATACGATATGCAAAGACATCATCAGTCTGTCATTAGATATGGTAGACCTATATTGGATGAAGTCTTCTGTTAACGAGGGGCCCCATGGCACCCACTCACATTGCCCTCTCCCACCGGGGCGCCTTTCCTCAGGTGATGACAGCTTCTGTAGGAGTGGGGAAGGTAGGGTGAGGAGCAAAAACCACCTCTGATCAATACAGCGCCAGCATCATCATAAATAATTGAACCACCCACTCCGTTTTTAGTTTCTTTGATCTGCTTCTCTCATCAAGCTTGCTTGTGTTACCGCCACCAAAGTTGGCTCTTTTCAAAGCTGAAGAACGTGCCAGCAGAACCTCAGTCATCGTCCAGGGCACAGGTCCGCTTTGTCCTTCTCCTTTTGCCTCACGGCTCAGCAGCAGTGTTTTCTGTTTTTCATTGCGAAGTATCTCGGCATTGCTGCTTTGAGGGCTGCAACCCGGGGGTAAAGAAGTGACTCAGTGCCGGGAGTAAGATAGAGGGGCTGACTCTGTAAGCCCGCTTCCTGTTCTTTATTTACTTTCAAAGGTTGGTTGTTCTGAAGGTTTTAGAGGGAAGGTAGGGAGAAGAGAAAAGAGGGCTAATTTACAGGAGCCCGGATTCAGACCTAGTACTGCATTCAGTGGGCAGTGAACAAGGTATAGCAAGAAGTATCGCTTAGCAAAAGTTTGGCTACTGATTGTTGAATATGGAGTTCATTGGTTTTGGGAGAAATGAGGAAGCATGAATATTTTTCCATTTACCTTGAAGACATACTTTAAAATTTCCTCGCTGTTACGCCAGGAGTTCCCAACAAAGGGCACAGCTCATTTCTCCATCAAACAGAAATGAAGAAGGTTAACGCCAAGACAGGCCACTGACTCAATGATTAAACTGAACATTAGGTAGCGTTGAACACTGCTCTTTCACTTTAGAGGAGGGAAGTAACTGGGAACAAATTCAGAGTAGAAGAAAGTGCTAAGGAAGTGATTCTATAAGCATCAGGCTATAAAAATAACATTGACTTTGAGGAGCAGGAAGGACAAGATTTTGACCACGCGCATTTTCACCTGGTCTCAAACTGCAAACTGGTCAGCTGCCAGGGGCGGGAGGCAGCGGGGCACCAAAAAAGAATCAGCTTGTTCCTGAGTGATACCCAGGGTGCGAAAGGGAAAGCATGTTGAGAATTGCGTTTATGAGCCTGCTTTCTGCTTTTTAGAATATAACCATGGTGTTCCTTCTCGCTCCACATAGCACTGTCTTTCTGAGTCTTGCTGATCTCCATGCTGTTCTTCCTGTGTGCGCAGCTTTGTTTGCTGCTTTCGTTGTCCACGTTGAGATGCAGCCTCACTGTGGTACAAGCTGGCTTTAAACTCATGATCCTCCTGCCTGGGCCTCCTGAGTGCCGAGATTAGTGTGGGCCACAACACTGGGCTTCATTTGTTGCTTCTTCTTTTTTAAAATTAATATATATTTATAGTATATAATTATAATGTTTACATTCATTCCTTGTGGGGAATTGGTACCTGTACATAACACATCTTGATTCCTTTCTTTCATCCTCTTTTCCCTCCCTTCCTTCCCTCCTCCACCTCATTTGCTTTTTTTTGGAATTCCCATTTGCAGTGGAGGTTTCTATAGTGCGGGCGTGCGTGTGAGCGTGTGAGTGAGTGGATGGGCACACAGTGTATTTTCAGGACTCAGACCTTAAAATACAGCCCTCCCCTGACGCCTACACCACTTTCCCAGCTCTCACTCAGGGCAGGGCAGCACCTGGGAGCCATGCCTTCCTCTCAAGACTGTGCGCATGCGCCATGCATGCTGCAGAGGAAAAGTGAATTCAATCATGTTGTCTTGTCTGGTGTCAGGAAGGAATCAGAATTAATACTGAGCTGAAAAGAATCCAAAACACCCAGGCATAACCTCGGGCTCTGATTCTTAAATCATATCTTTTCATTTACTGTGACATACACGGTTTTGAATTCTATCAGAGGAAACATTTTTATTGCGTTTTCCATGTAGGTGATTCTTCTATGATTTTTTTCCTGACACATTTCTGGAAACAAATGAGTGACATTTATAAATATTTTCTTAGAAAAGCAATTGTGTATATTAATATAAATGAGAAGAATACTTTCTGCAAACGTATCTATTTTAGAGTTGCATCAGCTTGCTAGGGGAGAGCTGTATGTTTCAGAAAGAGATTTCATAATATGTTGCTTACTCTTAGAAAGGAAAATTGTTACTATTTATCTTTTTTTTCTTATTTATTTATTGAAACAGTCTCATTTTGTAGTTCAGGCTGGTCTTGAATTCACTACATAGTCCAGGTTAACCTCAAACTTGCAGTGATCCTCCTGCCTTAGCGTCACAAGTGCTGGAATTACAAGTATGCAGTTTATCTTGTAATATGGAAAGATTCATAATATAAAATATATTTTTCTCTGTGTAATATTGCTTCATGAAATATTTATTTCTCACATAGTTCCAAAAGGTTTTCAGTTTCTTTGTTCAGTGAACTATCAATTCAAATTTAGTTTACCTCTATAAACAATACATTTTTTTTAGAAGGATCTCACTACGGTCGGGGCTGGCCTCTAACTTGTGATCCTCTTCTCTTGCCTCTGCTTCCCGGATAGCTGAAATGACAGCTGTGTATCACGCAGCTAGCAAGAAATAATTTCTATTTAGCTGTAAAAGTACTAAGAGTAATAAACTCTTAATCATTCATTACACATTACCCCATTTTTTTGTTAACGATGAAGCAAAAATGATGTTAAATGCAAAGTACCAAACAGCTGTGAAGTCCCATACAAATATTTATTCAGTAAATAAAGGAACCAATAAATCTATGGATATATTTACTTTACAACTGGAGAAATTGAAATTAAAAAAGATTTAACCATAATCAAGTATAGTACACCCCCACGAACCCGCAGTTCAGAGTTCGCGGCCCTAGTCATTCACAAATTTTTCCTTAGAACCGGACTATTAATGGTTCGAGGAACCCCCACAATGTCATGGAAACCGCACATATCTTCTGCAATGGTTTTTTTTTAAATTTTTATTTATTTATTTTTTTGGCGGGAGGCTTGTAAGTAGCCAACCCGAGAGCGTTCTTCAGTTCTCCTTGCTGCTGATTGACTGCTGCCCTGTAACCCATCTCTGGCAGATGCACTGAAATTCCTGAATCAGCTTGCTGTACCACCTGTAGCTGTCTCCAATGTTCTGGGTTTTGTTCTTCTTAAAGCTCTAAAATCCCGCCGGGCGTGGTGGCACACGCCTTTAATCCCAGCACTTGGGAGGCTGAGGTAGGAGGAGCGTTGTGAGTTCGAGGCCTGCTTGGGCTACAACGTGAGCATAAGGCCGGCCTGAGCTACACAGTGTGACCCTGTCTAAAAAAACAAAAACAAAACAAAACAAAAAAACCAACTAGAGCCGGGGGTTTGGCTCAGTGGCTTAAGTGCCTGTCTGGTAGGTGCGAGGTTGTGAATTCGATCCCTGGTACCACACACACACACAAAAAGCTGTAAGACCCCAAAAATGCCACCAAAGCGACCTCCACCTTCTAAGGCCTTCTCAATATAGTAGTAAGCTAATTTAAATTAAATATTAAATTACTGCAGGAGACATAGCATATTTAGGGTTTAAACTGTAAAAATTGGCATTTTTCTGACCATCTCTGAAATTTGCATTTTTTCATAATTTGCCAGTGCTCTTGGAATGTAATCCCCACAAATTTCTGGGGTCCATGTATAGTATAATTTGAGAAGTTAAGCTAGGTGTGGTGGCATGAGTCTATAGTTGGGAAGCTGAGGAGAGACGATCACACAAGCTCATGAGTTTGAGATCAGCCTAGGCAACAAGAGATCAGTGAGAGCTCTTAAAAACTCCTTAAATGTTTAACTCCTTTTTGTTTTGTTTTGGGTTTTTCGAGACAGGGTCTCGCTATGTAGTGCAGGCAGACTTTGAACTTGCTTATGTAGCCCAGGCTGATCTCCAAATCATGGCGATCTGCTGCTTCAGCCTCCTGAGTGCTGGGATTACAGGCTTGCCACCACATGTGGCAACTCTTCAAATATTTCACTCAAATATTCTTTTCCTTTTTTCCCTTAAAAGATTAAAGAAAACTTTAATATTGGATATTTACTCTGAAAATAATGTCTCAGGGGAAAGAACATTCACGTCAAAATTTCAGAATAAAATAAGAAGGAAAATTATTTCACCTAAGTACCACTTCTTTCTTTTAATTTTGACTGTTAAAAATCTAAGCAACTATTTTAAATATTATGCTGTAACAGAATTTCATCAGTTATAAACAAACTGTGGCAAAAGGAAACCTGGAAATCATAGTACAGTTCCAATTCTTTAACTATAGACTACACTCCTAGTGTATTTTCCAAATACTACTTTGAGGAAAAAAACCAGTAAGGCAGTTTTCTCTTCTCTACCAATGACAGCACAGTTACAGTCTGAAACGCTGCATTTTAGGGTGCATGGGTCTTCCTCCCTGGTCACAAAACCTTGAAAATTGTGTTCATCTTAAAAAAGAAAAACAGCAAAATGCATTTTCCAGCCTCCTGGGTCGAAGAGGGTGGTCCAGGTGCTGTCGATGGAAATTGTCAGGTGGGGCTTCAGGGAAATTCCCAGTGGAGTTCACTCTGCTTTCCTTCTACCTGAAACACAGTTGTGATGTCTGGTACACCAGCTGCAGCATTGGCCTACTGAGGAGAACCTGGGGATGATAATGCACGAAGACAAGGGAAGAAAGAGGTAGGAGCCTGAATGCTGGACAGTGAAACCGCACCTCCGTCTTGTACCCAAGAGACAGTTACACTATAACTTGTTTAAGCCACCTTATTATTGTCTGCCACATGAAACCAAGTCCAGTCCAAAATGACATGGCCACGTGATAGCCATTTGACTTCTTAACAATTATTTGGGCTTCTTCATACCTCGATTTACTCATTTTTTGGGAGAAGCACAATAATAGTACTATTGACTCAGAGTTATTACAAGAATTAAATGAGTTAGCATATGTAAGGAGCTTAGAATTATAACCAGCGGAGCCAGAGAACTCAGTGAATCCTCTCTTCTTTTGTCATTCACTTGGACCACCTATAATACAACGCTTGGCATATAAACACAAAAGGTGGATGAAGAGGAAAACATACTACAATTTTTCCTTACAACCTTCTTCAGAGTTAAAGACTTGAGTAGAGAGCTTAACAGAACGTGTAATATTTCTCAACCAAAAGTACCCATTACAAAGCAATTTCACAGACCCAAGTTACTCTGATCCTTACCAAAGCTCTGAAATGATCATGTATACTGAAGCTTGCGTGAATTGGCCCCTGGATGGCTGGTGGCTCCATAGCCAGAGTCCAAGCTCACTGCTACAATAAGGGCCAAGTTGGTCTGGATCTGTTTCCTGCTGTCGGACAGGGCAGCATGCATGTCTCCGGGAAACTGCCATCTGAATATGATTCCAAGTGTACATTGTGTGGAAAACATGAGGAGCTAAATCTCAGCCGTGTCCTGAACAGGCAAACCCCGAGCACCTGCCTCTCTGCACAGTGATTGACTCTACCTGTCAGCAGTTGGGTGGGGGCTGTAACTTTGTGGTTTTTAAAATGAGGCTTCCAGGGGCTGGGGATTTAGCTCAGTGGTAGAACGCTTGCCTAGCAAGCTGGAAGCCCTGGGTTCGGTCCTTAGCACCAAAAAATAAAAAACAAAAAATCCTAAAAAAAAAAAAAAACACAAAATAAAATGAGGCTTCCTGAATTTTCTCAAGAAATCTGAACTTTTTTCCCACCTAGCTTATTGTTAAGCCTTCTGAGTCTTAAATTTTTAACGTTAGTGTGCCTCCTAGATTACTCCCCTCCAATTTTAATATTGACGTGATGACAACAGCAAAAGCATATAGAGCTCTCTGCATGGCTGAGGCACCACTGTGAGTGCTGACCCAAATCATCCCCTTCAGTCCCCACAGAAGTCTGTGAGCCGGGTACCACTACATGCAACATTAAGAGACAGTCAGTCTGAGGCTCAAACAGTGGGGTGACTGATCCAAAATCATCAGATGACGGAGTGGCAGAAACCAGAAGAGGGCTTAGGCTCTTAGCAATCACTTGTTTCTCCTGTTCTATATCTGTGACTGTATTTTCTGCCTAAACTTTTCAAGCCACAGCCACTCAGTGGGGCCTCTGCCCAGGGTCTTTGGCTGCCATCATGTTTTTAGCACTGTTCCATTCCAATCTTCCCTTACTCACATGGATTACCTTATACTTGTCAGCTCCTTAGATGGTTGTTCCATTCTGCAGGCCTGCTGCTCTGGTTAGGCTTTCCTTCCCGCTCAACTCACTATGGAAAGTCTGGAGGACTTCTAGGCTGCCAGTCTAAGGTCAGCTCTTCAGGGGATTTTTCTTTTTCTTTTATTCTTTATTCTTTTGTTTTCTTTTCTGTCTTTTTTTTTTTTTTTTTTTTTTGAGCATTCCATTGCTGCCAGCGACGATAGAGTGGGTAAGTGTGACAATCCATAGAACATACTTAGAATCTTGACTTCCTTCCTTTATCCTAACAGGCACTGTCGATATAACAACTTTTGGAGGAATGGAGTGGGAAGACAGGAGGAATTGACACAGGGTTTTAGGAAACAAAAAGACAGAAAAATGCCCTTTCACTTCTGTCATCTTCCTCCTCCAGACCAATAATCCCGATCTAAGCACGAGCAAAATGTCAGACAAATCCCAGCTGAGGAGCAGTCCACAAACACCTGACTGGTGTCGGTTCTCAGGAACAAGAAAGGTCTCAGAAACGGGCACAGCCAAAAGGAAATGCGATAACTAAATGTAATACAGCATCCTGGACAGGGTCCTGGAACAGAAAAAGAACACCTGGTGAAACCTAAGAAAATCAGAATATAGCTAACCACCACGAATATGTTTATCACGATAACTGGCTTGTTAACGGTGACTATATACCATATTAATGTGAGAAGTTAGAAATAAGGAAACTGGACACATCATTTGGTGATGACTGGGAATTTTTCTGTAAATCTAAAATTGTTCTAAAGTAAAATGTCAATTAAAAATAAAAGGATGGGCTCTGTGGTACGGTCCTGTCCTACTTGTGAGAGTCTACTCAGCTGGCTAATACACTGTCCTCCTTTTATAGAAACCTTAAACATCTTCTCCTCTTCTCTAAAGGGTTTTGGGTACTTTACAGACAAGTGCACATTGGTTTTTATTGTTTCTCCGGATCTAGGTGGCAACTTTTATGACTCCTGTGCTATGCAGTAATGAGGTCTGGCATAGGGAACGGCTTGCTCAAGGTCACCACGATGGGGCATAGCCGGGTGGGCGTGGAGCCCTTATTGTCCACCTCTCCCAGTGCCGTTAGAGGCTGGGCAAGAAAACAGAACAGGTGAATTTAGATATATTCCATTCAACACATGTTAACTGGCACCTGCCACGTACTGTACTGTGCATACCAGGGCTCTAAAACAGAAATGGGTCAATTCCCTGCTCAAGGACCATGCAGTGTTGTTGGGAAGAGGCAAATATATTTGTACACAATTCCGCCAGAAGAAGCAGTGTGCCTTGGCAGGTGTGGGCAGGGCGCTGAGGCCCGAGGCAGGTCACAGCAGGCAGGAGGTGGTTACAGGCCTCAGGGAAGATCTACCCCCGAGGTGCAGGTGAAGCCTGGCTAGGGAGAATGTGCTTAGTTCTGTAGGGCCCTGCTGCGTCTGATTTCCCACAGCTTCAAGAGCTCTTGTGAAAGCTTAGTTGGTACCCGCAGTAGAACTCCACTAAAGTCAGTTTGCTTGGCGGGGCGTGAATCTTACATTCGGTGGCCCGGTTTTTGTGAGAATGTGAAAGAGCTTTGATGTTCCCCAGCAGTAAAATCGCAGTCCAAGCAGCTTGGCTTCCTCTGTGTCTCTGAGGTATGAATGGAGAAGGGAGATTTGTGCGGGATTTTCTGGGCTGTAAAATCTGTTGACACTCTTAGCAGAGCAGGGACAGCCCTGAGTTTTCTGTTTATGCTGTTGGGACTTACTAGTGTATTGGGTCAAAGGAGATTAATGGAGATCTCTATACCCTTTAATGTAAAGACCAAGGCACTTTTTCTTTAGGTGTGAATCATGTCTGGGGGGGTGGGGGGCTCTTCCTGGGCCCCTTTTCTCCCTGGAGAGATTAATAATCCATATTCTCTTTAGGCCTTCAGGCCTCAGAGGCACTGTACAATGTCCATTTTGCCAACAAGAGAATTTTTTTCCCTTCTTTAATAGTCAGTGCATTAAGGTCAATGGTTTGGGGATGACAGTGTGCAATGTATATGTACCATTGTTATTCCCTGACTGATGTACTTTAAAATTTTGTTGTAAGTTTTTTTCTTCTTCTTTTTATCTATGAATAAAATGGATTTGAAAAAACATAGTCACTGCATTAAAAAAGCAATTTCCCAATGTAGAGACTCCAAATCAGTTGTCTGTTTCCTTTCTTTCTCTTTCTTCTTTTTTCTTTCTTTCTCTCTCTCTATTTTGAGATGGGCCCTTGCTATGACATCTAGTCTGGCCTTGAACTTCTTGTGCCCTAACTTTGCATGTAAACTGGAATTATAAGAATGCTCCATTGCTCCTGGCTCTTTCTAGTTTTCTGAACAGCTTCCCATGTCCTTTTCCAAGGAGTAGAGGGCAGCCACCTGCTGGACTCTCTTCCCTCTCTGCTTCTGAGTGCCAACACACTTCCCTCGTAGCCGCTGTCCTAGGCACCGAAGAGAAACCACCTGCTTGGCTTTATTCAATACCTAGTGTGGGCTGCGAAGCACCAAGAACTGCTGAGCCATCGGGGGAAGTTGGTCTTTTATAACATCTTCATTTATGAGCCTTCTCAACTCTTGTGGAATGGCCCTTGCATATAGGAGAAGACTGAAAAGGCAGCATTTTTCCTCCTATGTGGAATCTATCATGGGAAGAGGGAACTTGAAAAGTGACAGATAGATATGATCAAAATATGTTACAAGCATGTGTGAAAGTGTCAGAATGAAACCCATTACTCTGTGTAATTAAAATGCACTAATAAAAACAGGTAGTACATGGAGGCAAGCTTACAATGCTTGAGGAAGGAAAAGGATCTAATATGACTTTAAGAAACACAATCTGGTCTCTTCTAGGGCACACCAAATAGTCACATTTACCCAGACGACTAATATGAATATAACATTATTTTTAAAGTGGATATAGATGAGCTAGAAATGGGGAAGAATTTCTTTAAGGAAGAAACAGTGAGTGATCAATATGTAGGCATACATTTTTGGAAAAAAATGTGATTTAGTACGCAGTGGTCATATCAGAAAATATTTTTCTTCTATAACTTATTTTGATATGATTTAATTTCTTTTTACAATAATTTTATTGCTCTTAAAATACATTAAATCTTGAAAAATAGGCTGTAATTTTAGATTTGACCTGAGGTATAAGAAGTGGGTTTAACTGGGTGTGGTGGTACATGCCTGTAATCCCACCATTTGGGAGACTGAAGCAGGTGAATTGCCACAAGTTTGAGGCCAGCCTGGGTTACATAGTGAGTTTGAGAGCAGTCTGAACTACCTAGCAAACCCTATCTCAGAACAGAAAAAAAAAAAAAAAAAAGAAAGAAAGAAAGAAAAGAAAAGAAACAAACAAAAACTGAGTTTAGATACTATCCTACATTTTTTGAAACTGGCTACAAAATCAGAATAACACACACAGAATTGTTTTAGAAGGATTTATAAATATATACACTATTTTTAAAAGATGAAATAGTTTTATGGCAGAAATGGCCAGCAAGATTCCCTGATTGATTTATCCAATAAGTATGAATTATGTACCTTACCATGTGCAGTTTATGGCCTAGAAATTTTAACATGAGTAACCAAGATACTAAGACCAAGAGCTTCCTATCTGCTTGAGAAAGTAGACAGCAAATAGAGAATTATAGCGTAATAAGGTAAGTATTGTAGTAGGCGTAGAAACAGAACTCGGAAGCAACAGGATGGAAGTAAGACTTCAACATGGGTGAGAGTATTCAGACTCAATCTGCTGAGGGAGTCGAAGTTTTTTTTAGGTTGAGAATTGAAATAGAAGAGTTCAGAAGGGCAGGGAAAGGGAATTAATTCTAGGCAGAGAACCACCTGGATAAAGAACGAGGCTAGGGCACAAAAGCTTCCGGGGTTACACAGACCTTCACTATGAGAGGGCTGGAGAGAGAGAGAGGCCAAAGATGAGCTGGAAAGGTGGACAGGAATGCAAGCCGGAGAGGCAGACATTGCCCTGCAGACCAACACTTTGTAAACTCAAACGTTCTTACTGCTCGCTTAGAGGTCTTGTGTACGTGTGGGTGCTGATTTGGTAGGTCTAAGATGGGGCCGGAGAGTCAGGTGTTTTAGAAAGTTCTAGGTTGGGGTGGGAGTTTAGCTTAGCAGCACAAGCACCTGCTTGCCAAGCACAAGGTCATGAGTTCCATCCCCCGTACCAAAAAAAAAAAAAAAAAAAAAGAAAATTGTAGGTGCTACTGCTGCCACTGCTGCAATAAAGGGTGTTCTGCAGAACACATTTGTGGCAAATAGTTACAAATTCCACTCTCCGGGATGCATTACCCCTGTGCTAAGATGTGAAACTTTTAGTCCAATGAGAGAAGGGTGTGGGTCAGACGTGAGCCCACAAGAGCCTTGGGATGGGGGATTCTACCCCCAAGCCACTTCTCAGAGTGACTGCAGGTACCCTGCCAATAACCCTTCCCACATGATCAGTGATGTGAACGGGGTGGGGAAGCAGTCCTAGTACCAATGACCCGGTCTGCACTGTCAGAAACACAATCGGGCCTTCTGGGGGGCACACCAAATAGTCATGGTTACCCAGTGCCTGATACTTCTTATCAGCATGGCCCAAGCCTTCTCAGCAGTGAGCACTTAGAGACTGAAATCCTGGCTCCAGTTCACCTCTGCAGTGGGCCATGGTTCACCTCAAGCTGCCCAGCTCTCTCGGGCTTAAGAAAAAGACTGTGGCAACGAAGGACGGGTGTAACTAAAAAATAAAAATGTTGTTTTATAGCCTTCCAAATTATTGCTTAATTATTATTTCATGGGTTTTATAAGTTATTTTGTTGTCATTTGTGAATATGATGAAGATTCTGGAATAGTAAAATGTCCAATTGTATCAAATGAATGAAAATTTGGGTTTCTGCAGGGTCAACTGGTCTTCAGTTATCACTATATCTATGTGTGTATGTATAAATATATCCACACAATATGATTACGTCCACAGTGCATTTCTAGACAGGAAACTGGTACCACGGTATTCAATGCCTTTGGAGAGGAAAACTGGGGAAGGCAGGGAGTTGGAGTTGGGTGTGGGAGGGAATTTTCTTGCCAACAGTAAACCTTTTATCGTATTTAAATTTTTTCTGATATGATGACTCATTTTTGTCTTTCCCTGTACTGGTTTGGGTCATGATCTGTTTCCTCCTGGGTCCTCTAGTATTAAAACCCATGTACTGCATGTTTAAAGGTCTTCTAAACTTGAAATACAGGTTGTTAAACTACTGAGAGTCTGTTGGCAAGAAAATCGATCTGTGAAATATGAAGTTTCCCATAGTTATATCGGAGTTTTCTCCAATTATTTCTTCAGTTGATAATTTCTGCCCTCTCTTTAGACAATAGTGAAACACTTGAAATAAGATTCAGCTTTACACAATAAAAAGGGAGTGGGGAAAAGACATTTCCTTTGAATACAGTCAAACAACTTCTCCCCTGTGCCCCCACAGTACAATATCATAGAACTGTGAAGAAGAGCACATTCCAGATATGTGCTATCCAGACTAGTAACACTTAATGGAGAGCTTCCATTATGCTATTATATATTTATAAGCATGGAAGAGGCATTATTGTCTCCCATAAATACTATGAGTATTAAACATTCAACAGTTACAACCTAGTCTGCAGTCTCCTCTGACTTGTATGAAACTTGATTTTAATACATTGGAGCAAGCTCTCTAAACTCATTTAGACAGTAAAGTTCTTTTGGCAGTGACTATTGTGCAAATGAGAGCTGAAATAATCTGAGGTAGGGTCTAGCATTCTGTGCTTCATTTCCTCTCCTCCAAGTGGGTAGCAGCCTTGTTCAAAAAGCCTTAAAAGCAGTGCTTCCTGAAACTTATTTGTGTGCCTACATCTAATAAGTGTGTATTCAGAAATCCTTACATTTTAGCTTTCATCTATCAGGAACATAGGGTTAAGATATGTTTTCAATACAATAATTAACAGTAAACCAATCCCATTTCAGGAATGTTTCCAGCAAAAACATGGTGTTGGATTTGACATAGTGTGGCTGTGCCTGAGATAGAAAGTCAAGAGCTGCTAGATTTTTTTTCTTTAAATAAAGTCTTCAGTCTTCCTACAACTGATACCACCCAGGAAAAAGACTATTTTTCTAGGAACATAACTGCCTCCTAAAGACACCGTCCAAACCACTGCTTAAGAGACGTAGTACATTTATTGAAGTTGCTGTAAGACCATGTACTTTCCACACAAGAAGGAACCTGAATTATTTAACACAGTGAGTTCTAAACCTGGTTTCTCAGCACAATGGCCACAGGGCTTACAAAGAAAAGGAGTCTGTCTCCATCACAGCCTTCTGGATGAAGGCAAACGCTTTAGAGATGAGGCCGTGGAATCTACGTTTTATAGGCTTCTTGGGTCATTCTAATGACACATAGTTCTTATTGTGTAAATAGAATGTTTAGAAAAAATAGTTCAAAACTGTATTAACTGTTATAAAAATGTACATGCCTTCAGGAGCTAACCAGGTAACAGAAATGTGAGGTAGTCTTGTACCAAATCCAAGGAAGTAGTTAGTACACTGAATACAAGAACTTGCAATTGAAAACATTCAAATTGGCATTTAAAAAATTTTTAATATCAAAGTTTTCAAAGACAATGGCATGCTGATTTCTTATGAAGCTAGACTTCAGAACAATAACAATATTTTACCATACTTTCTCTCTCTCCTAGTTCTATGATCTTAAGATATCTTCACTGGGTAGTTTTAAAATACGGAGAACTTTTCTAATATAACAAACTATTATTGCAGCTAACGAATTAAAAATAATTCTTTATGCTGGATGTAGTGGCACATGCCAATAATCCCAGCCCTCAGGAGGCTGAGTCAGGAGAATCTCACTGAGTTGGAGGTCAGCCTGACAGTGAGTTCAAGGCCAGCCTGAACTACATTGTGAGATTCTATCTTGCAAAACAAAACAAGACAAAAAAGAATTCTTTACAATCAGCTAGCATGCATTAAATTTCTCTATTTCAATAGTATTTTAAAAGTTAACTTGGTCAAATTAAAATTCACCCGTTGCATTTGATTGCTATATTTCTTTTTTCTAACTTTTAATTTTTAATTTTTTTATTTTAAAGAGCAAAACATAAAAAAGGGTAGAAATAATACAGAATTTCAAAAAAATAGTAAGAAATCAGCACTAGTTAACATATTGCATATTGTTATCTTAGAAGTACTTGTTCAAGTTACAAGATCTAGGCAAAAAAATGATTAGACAATCAAATAATGACACACGAACTATTCTTTTTGATGAACTAACAGAATTAGTAGTATAGTTATCTACCTTGCACACTTATACACACATAGTTGTACGTGTATGCCTACATAAATATAATCTTTTCCTTTCTTCCATTTCTCCTTTCCTCTGTCCCAGCTGCTATATTTCTTGTATTTCTTTTAATATAGATGGTTTGTCTTATCCTTATCCTTTGTGTGTGTGTGTGTGTGTGTGTGTGTGTGTGTGTGTGTGTGTGCTGTTAACTTGAAGAAACCAGACTTATCTTTAGGCTGTGTCCCTTTCTGAGTATGACTGATGGCTTGCTCGTTTTATCATTTTACTTGTTAAATCTAGAAAGTTAAAACTATCTGACTGGTTAGGTTAAGCCTCAACTGTTTTAGTAAAAATACTTCATGGATGATAGTTTGTATTTCACTCTGCGTCTTGTCAGGAGGCATGCGCTGTCCTCACATGTTCCTAGCATCATGTAGATGTTAGATGCTCGGACTGATCAACGGACTCAGGTGGAGGCATCTTGAGCCTTCCAGTGTGAAGTTTTCAATCAACATTTCTCCTATTGGTTTCAGTATTTGTTGATGATCGTTGCGTACAATCTATTAGCATTTGCAATATACTTATTTCCTGACACCATCATTGTTTCTACATCATGAACTAAGACTTTCTGAGAAAGAGAACATCCCCTCATCAACTACGATAATTTTACTCTGAAAATGAAGTTTGTTCAGAACCAGTAACAAATTATTTATAGAGAAATGAGTTAATTTTCTAAAATAAATGGAAATATATGTGTGTTTTAACACTGCCCTGTCCCAAATAATTCTACCTAAAGATGGGTCTAGTGTAGGGACTACTGGTTCCAAATCCCAGCCCTCAATCCCTACTTCTCAGCCTGAGGCTCACTGTGTCAGCAGCAGCAGGGCACTTACTAAGTTTTCCCATTCTAGCCTCATAAAGCTCTAACACTGCAGTTCTTTTTTCCTTTTTATGGTAGTAGAGATTTAACCTAGAGCCTCATGCATGCTAGGAAACTACTATAGCAATGAGCTACATCCCCAGTCCTTTAAAAAATGTTTTTACTTTGAGACAGGGTCTTACTAAGTTGCCTTAGTCTCCTGAGTAGCTATGATTACAAGAGTGTGCCATTATACCAGGCACATAGTTTTTTTTGTTTGTTTGTTTTGTACCAGGGATCGAACTCACAACCTCACACCTGCCAGGCAGGCACTTAAGCCACTGAGCTAAAACCCTGGCCCCAGGCACATAGACCTTTAAAAGTTTTCAAATATTGATTATTTATTAACTCCTCTAGTCAACAAATACATAGTTTGCTTTTTTGTATTGAAACCTTTATTTTATTTTATTTTAAAGAGAATAAAACCAAACAAAATGAAACAGAATAAAGACAATCAAAACAAAACAATGAAAGCAATCAATATAGGACTTCAAAACAAGATAATAGGAAATCAACAATGGCTACCATAATATCTCTTATCTTCAAAATAGCTGCCTATACCATCAGACATAATAGAATCAAGCAAAACAAAACAAAACAGAATAAAACTAAACAAAATAAAACAATGAAAATGATCCAGGACTTCAAAGCAATATAATAGGGAATTAACAGTGGCTATTACCTTCCCTTTTTAAATGTTTCCTACCTTTCACTTTCACAATATCTATTGTACATTTTGGATCCCACTGACTCCTTCAGTTTTTTATATTAGGGAGACAACATGATGTTCACCTATGTGAGTCCAAATCATTTCACACATGAGCATGATCTCAAGTTGCATCCGTTTACCTCCAAGAGCCTTGAGATTATCCTTCTTTGTAGCTGAGTAGCTTTCCATTGAAATACATATTATTTGTTGTGCATGATAAATGTTTTAAGAAGCCACTGGCAGAACCAAAGTATGGCCTAGCAGGGATGTACAATTAGCATTGACCTGTGTTATGGTTTATACATTGTGTCAACTTGAGAAGTCTAAAAGCTTAATTAACTAACTCAACTGTTCTACATCCTGGGGTGTAGAGCACAAGCAGTTACCTGTTCATTGTGTCAATTTGAGAAGGTCAGAAGTTTAACTAAGAGACTCAGCAGGGAACCAGGGTTCTTTGTAAATATCCTCATCCTGTCAAAGGAAGGCAAGGAGATTTGTCAATGCTACACCCACCCTAGGGAGTGGGGGGGTGGGGGGTGGCCTGTGTACAATATAAGGTAGGAAAAGAGGCTTGCTCTTGCCCCCCTTTTACTCTGACTGCTTTTGTTCAGCTGCTGCCTTGAAGTATTGCCCCAGTGCCACGCCACCCTGCCTTGGAGCCAGCTGATTAGGGACTGAAACCTCCAGAAACTGTAAGCTAAATAAAACTTTCCTTCCCTAATTTTAGGTGTCAGTTTTGTCTCAGCAACCAGGGAAAAGTAACCAAGACAATCTGTAAATATGACCTTATTTCTTAAAAGCTACCTTTTAAGAAAGGTATTATTATAATAATAAATGCATTTATTATGTAATAAATGCATAATAAATAGTACAGTAATATGTCGATCACCTTCACAGCCAAGCCGTTTAGACTTCATTTTCTCACTGAAGATCGTTTCTTTTTGGGTGGGGCTGGGCAGGAATTGAACTCTGGGCTTCA
>RJWM01027771.1:0-26450 GCA_004363535.1 Dasyprocta punctata | reverse complement strand
AAAAAAAAAAAAAAAAAAAAAAAAAGAATAAAATTGCAGCCTAGAATATTTCTCAACGGATGTGACTTTTACTCTCACCTTAACTTGGTCTTGAATATCCTGCAGAAAACCCACAACTACTAGAGGTATATAAAACAATGCTAAAGTAATATGTTATAAAGGAAACTCAAATCACTAACATCTTCTGACAATTGCCAGCTACACTGGTAGCTGACGGTTATGGAATAATGGACTACACAGGGTTTCAACTGCAGAATGCAGGGACTTAAAATCTTTGGACTGCACTTAAAAAGATCTTCAGAGCTCCCCAACACAGATCCTCCAGTTTCAACTGACCACCCTTCCTGTGCAGCAACGAAACAAAAGAGATGGATATGTTGGGAGCCATTGAAGCTGGAAATTGACTTAGGGCATGATCTAGACAAGATCATTCCAAGAACAAAGAGAGCCTAAGGCAAGTCACGTGAAGATGCTACTTCAGCCTAGAGAACGCCTTGCCCCAAGGCAGTCTGAGGGATGGGTTGCAAAGACAACAGGGTGTCATATGACATTAGGTTGTTAAAAGGTATAAATAAACGCCCCTATATTGAGGGGCCAGTTCCTTTCTTCCCATCAGGAGGATAAGGGCTCCACTTGAAAAAAAAATTGCAGCCTAGAATATTTCTCAACCAATGTGACTTTTACTTGGTTGATTAATTTTTTCTTTTTTCATTTTTGGGAGAAGGTTTTGGATAACCATTCTTGTAAGTTATGAAATGAATTTATTTTTCTATTTAATTTTGACTGTAGAGAGGCAAATAAAGGCAATATCACCATGGTTTCACCTCCCATTGCTAACAGAGAGGAGCACAGAAAAAAGTGAGAGGAAGGGTACAAATCAATTAATTATCAATTTTAATGAAATTCACACAAGTAAGCTATCACTTGTTTCTATACTCACATGTAAATTCAAATGATATATATTATTATACTAACAATTTCATTGCTAAATGTTTCTATAATTTCAATTGATGGGGTAAAATTAAATTTGCCAGATTGTAAACATTTAAAAAAGATAGCCTAAATCAATTCTGAAGTAAAGCAGGCCAATATATTTATTACAAAGCTAAAAGATTGAGAGACTAACGTAAGAAAACGTAGGACATTGATTTTTATATAGTTTTTGTTTGTAGCTTTTTATCTTGATAAATTTTAAATGTACAGAAACAGTTCCAAAGGTACAAGGAAGTCCTATATGCCTAGATTCACCCGATATTTTTTCATTTGATTTTCATTTCATGTATATAGATACACACACAGTATATACACATACATACCTATATGTATATACACACATACCTATATATATGTGTGTATATATATATTTTTTTCTTTTCTTTTGGGGTTTTTTGAAACAGGGTCTAGTTCAGGCTGACCTTAAACTTGCAGTGATTCTCCTGCCTCACCCTCCTGAGTGCTGGGATTGCAATTGTGCACTGCCATGCCTGGCTATCTATCTATCTATATTTTCTTAGAATCAATTGAAAGCTAGTTGGAAACACAATGCCATTTTCTCCTAAATACTTTATATTGTGTATTACTTAAGGAACATGGACACTCAACAACCTCAGTAAAATTATCAAAGTGAAAAAATTTAAAATTGATGTAATACTATGTCTACTCAAATTTACCATGTATTTTTCTTGACCAACACTTTCTTTTTCAGTACTCATAATAGAACCCAGGGTCACAAGCATGCACTCTTATAACTGAACTACTCAGGCTGGTCTCAAACTTGGAATCCTCTTGCCTCAGTCCCCTAAGTAACTGAGATTGCAATTGTGCACCACCGCAAACAGGTCCTTTACAATTTTAATGAGTATTACACTAGTATGTATGTATATGTGTTACATACAGGTGTATGCTACCATGCTTGGCTATGATTGCACTTTTGGCATGGATACAATAAAAGGAATGTTGTGTCTCTCTTGAATCATTTCAGAAGGCACATGTTTGTCCCAATATTGATGTTGACTTTGCTCTCTAACTGTGGTACACTTACCTGACTTCTTCATTGTAGTTATAATTTCCCCCTTTGTAATTAATAACATATGCGAAGTATTTTTAGACAATAAAGTACTCTTGTTCCTCATTAAACTTTCATCCACTAATTTAGCATCCAGGGCCTTTACACTAAATTATGCCCCCAGCCCTTATATTATTTTTTAAGTTGGGAACTGCTTAAGTTGCTCAGTTATCCAGGCTGGATTTAAGCTTGTGATCCTCCTGCCTCTGCCTCCCAGAGTGACAGGATTAGAGGCACCATCATGCCTGACTGTTAGATAGTCTAACATATTTATGTCGTATAATATATGCTAATCTACTATAAGGAAAAGCATTACCTTGTCTCCTACCTACTTTTATTAGTATGAACTCATGGATTCTAATTTTAATGAGTTAAAAACCTACTGCTTTGACTTACTGAGATGCTCACCTTGTCTGTCAGAGCCTCCTCAAATTACCTCTTGTGATCTTTTGTCCTTTGTGCACTTCCTTATTCTCTGATCCAACAAAAGTTATTGTACTTCACCTTGTACTTCTGCTCTGGCCTTTGTATCAGCCTTTTCAGCTGATTTTTGTATACTGATCCCATATCCTGCGATTGTGCTAGTTCACTTTTTAGTTCTAGTATTTTTGTCAATTCCTTAGACCTTTCTATTTAAATCATCATGTACCTGTGAACAGAGACACATCCTCTTCTCTAATCTTCTCTCCTTTTACTGCTTTTCTAGCCTCATTACACTAGCGAGGAGTACTGGTTCAATACTCAAGAGCAGTGGGGAAAGCACGTATCATTTTTCTTATTACAAGTTTTTTTGGGGGGGAATCATTTAATACTTCATCTATTTTTTTTTTTTTTTTTTTTTTTTTTTTTTTTTTTTTTTTTTGACAGGATCTCACTATGTAGCCCGGGCTGGTCTCAGACTTGAGGTGATCCTCCTGCCTCAACTTCTCAAGTGCTGGGATTACAAGCATGTAGAACCAAGCTTGGCACTTTGTCAAATTTTATGTAAGCTGTAATTTGTCATAAATTCTCTTCATCAATGAATCCACATGTTTTAAATTCTGGAAACTCCAAACAGGAACCTAGACCTTCCTTAACTTCCCAACCTCCTTACGGGTAGCATGACTTTTATAATATAAAAATGAAGATAATAAGTTAAAATTGCTCATCTTACTAGCTTTGGTATATATTAAAATAAACCACCATAAATTTCTTTGTAGCCACATTTTTTCATTGAATATATTATCATATATATTTCCGTATCATTCAATTTTATTCTACTTTTCTTTTTTTGCATGGTACTGGGATTAAACTCAAGGCCTCACATCTTGCAGGGAAGTTCTTTACCACTGAGTGACATTCCAGACCCTTTTCACATTTTTAATTTCAAGACATGGTCTCACTATGTTGCCAGGCTTGCCTTGAGCTTGTGATCCTCCTGCCTCAGTCTCTTGAGAAGCTGGGATTCCAGGTATGTGCCACTAGCTTCCGTTTTTAAATCACCTTCTAGCACATTAGCTCCCCTCCCCCAAAGTAGTTGGAATTTCACAGCAGTATTCATTTTTCTCATCATTCCAAAAGATCCTTCTAGTAACGGCAGCATTATAGTTACTAGGGATTTTTGGGTTTCCTGTAACCTCATTATGTACCACTGGTACAGGCTTAGTTAAACTCACACATGTACTATGGCCACCTTGGCTGAAGGGAAACTAAGATCACTCCTGAATGGTTAGAATTTTTTAGGTACCAAGATGTACTTTGGTTGTTTTGCTCCTCAGAACACAAACACAAAACCTAGCAGGTTTAAAAGTCTTTGCAGCAATCTGTTTTCCCCTTTCTCCTTACCTTAAACTAATGATTCAAAAACTTTTCCTGATAAGAAATTGTGGATTTCCCTGATGTTTTATGATCACTAATGAGGAAAGATCACCAACTTAAAAAAAAAAAAAAAAAAAAAAAAACTAGCAGAATGAGGAATTCAGTTTTTTTCCAGTAAGCAGCAGAGAACAAAAACCATGAAGACCTCAGGGCCTGCTAATCAGTTTAAGATGCATTTGCTAAGTACCTGCCCTGTGTACAGCATAGTATTTGGCCACTATGTTTCAAAAGAAGTGGTGGACAGTTTACTGAGCAGGATATGGCAGGAAGATCTTGTAACATATGCTCAATACTTGTTGACTTTACTACAGCTTAAAAGTGTAGCACTTTGGACTTCAGATGATTCCACTTCTTCCTCAGTTCAGATCTGGTGCTGTCGGAATCAAAGATGTAGCTGACGGACTCATAAGACAGGTCCCATACCTGAGACTTGGTCATTTTAAATGTTTCAGTTGACAACTGGTACTCTTGAAAAAGGCATGTTGCAAAAATCCCCCTATCATCAGTACAGATGGATGAGAAATGCTGTATCAGAACCCGAAGTCTTGCTGGGTGTAAGATGGAGCTGTCTGACTGATGTTTGAAATCAAACCGAGTTCCAGTGGTAACCGATGCTGCCTCACAAAATTCACCAGATCCAGGGATTCTCTCTCAGAGGAGGTAAGAAATGTTCCATGCCCGATTCTGTCAGGAAGGAGATCAGGAGCACCTGGGTTTCTTCTTTTCGATTTGGAATCTCTGAAAGAAGCAATGCCCAGTTTAGACCTGCTTTTTTAGCTTGTAAAACTGGTTCCAAGAAGTGTTTTGCTTGTCCTATAGTAGGGTCTCCACTGAGGTCAAGGCCAAGAACTGTATCCTCAGCAGAAAGGAAGAATTCTTCAGCAAGCATAACAGTCTCCTTGGCTACTGAAGAGCCACGTCTTGTGTCAACTGCTATTAAATACCTAACATCAGTGTCTAACTGTTCTTGTTTGGACTGCTTTATACCCTCAAGTATGGATTCCATGTAAGTCTTTTTAGTCATTCCAGTAGCATTTTTTCTTCTAGGTGTGCTCCACAGTTCCAAGTACTCGACACCATCATCAGCAAATTCTTTAGTGATGTCTTTTGTGATCACTGGAGTATCTTCAGAGCCACCAGGCAGCTGATGAATAATTTGAAACATCTAAAGTTGTTTTCTTTCTTTTATCGATCATGGTCATCTGCTTGTTGATGTAAGATCTGGCTTCTTGGCTATTAACTTGAACTAATGGATCCATTCAGGCGGACATGAAGTGCCACTTTGGGAAATTCCAAGTAAAAGCCAGCAGTCCATGGCTGCTGCTGTTCTGCCACCATCATGATTTTACCAGGAAAAAATAATTGATGGTCCTTTTCCACTCTTGCCCTTGGTTTGAATACCACAATGTACTTTAGTAAATTTTGTGTTTCTGGATTTTCTTCCCATTTCTTCCACATATTTTCATAAAATTGGCTGTATATACAGTTATGGGTTCAATTTCACATTTTGATTGATTAGAATATATAAAGGTAGAGCAGAAGCATGGAGCCAGATGAACCTGCATTTGCCCTTTTACCAGTTCTTCATTCCAGCAGCTTCACAGCCTCAGTCAGTTACCCTCATGGCTTCAGTGTCCTCTTAGATTTTTCAAGTATGAGGACCTAGATAAGTATCCCCTCACACTGAAAGCCGTGCAGAAAAGTGACAACCTGTGCTCCCCTGACACGCTGTCATTCACTCTCCAGGAGACTGTAATCCTGAGGATCAAACAAAGGATGTTCACAGTTGATTTTGAGACTAAGCAATACTGTGTTTAATCCTGATTAGGACATTGATCTTTATAGTTAGTGATAAGGATAATTGACTCCTGAAAAGTAATAGTGAATTTATAGTTGCATTCAAGTCAGTATTTTAAAGTTTTAGAAAGATTTTTTTTTTAAATTTGGTGATGCAAATTATCTATTATAATATCAGTTTCCTTACATACTTACGTATTTGGTTTTATCCATTCATTAAATTTAGGAGATTCTATAATTATTTTCTGTCATACTAGTCAAGGGCTCCAAGTGTAGGTCAGAAGATTACAGCATTTTGTCTTGTGTCTTTGATGAGTGTTCACCCATAAAATACAAATCACAAGAGAATGGGATTTTTTACAGGACATCTGTCCTGGGGTAATAAATTGCATAAATGTAGATAAACATGTACCATCTGTGAAGGACTTCATCAAGTTCAGTCAGTAATGTTTCATTTAGTAAGCATCTCATAGGTTTGGTAATTTCTCCTTGTAGGTATATATTAAGTTTCCCACATTGCAGTACTTTTAAGATTCTGATTTGAGCTCATTTAATGCTTTGAATTATTTTATAATAAAGAAAGTTTTGGTCATTTATCTTGTTGAAAATATTCTTATTCATAAAGAAATATGGGCACAAGTTCAGTGTACATCAGATGATATGTTAATTAATTTAATAAACAACAATAAAATGTATGCCAAGCAAAGATTTGCTCTGCTCACATAATGCCACACAAAAGAAAAGTAACTGAAGGGTGCACAAAATGGGAAATAATTGCTTACTGAGAGTGAAATACTCACAAAAAAACCTGAATAATTTTATTTCCTGAATTTTATTACTATTAAGCAATATAATGTGCATCAATTTTAAAATATTAGCTAAAAATGCAATCAAATGTATAATAATGATCTCTTAAGTTTTCAGACCACTGAGATTTTTATCTCAGTATCTTTGTTCCACATAGCTTAAAATGGAGGAAATGGATTTATAATATTATTTTGCAGGTAAAGTGTATGCACTGGATTTTATAACACCTTTGTTCATATGACCCAAAGGAATCTGACCAAGTTGAAGTGCAATTGTGTTGAACATTTCTGGTATTTTATTTTAGAGACAATTTTAAACATTCAGAATAATTCCAAAAAGATAATATGGAGTTAAAATATATTCTTCATCTTCCTACTGCTAATATTAACAGCACATAATTATAGTGCAATTATTAAGAGTAGGTAACTAATATTGAAACAATAATGTTAACTAAATCCATGAGCTTATTCAAATTTTGCTAGATTTATCTTCCCTAGTGATGTTTCCTGTTTTAGTATCCCAGGCAGAATTCCATGTTGAATTCAATTGCCATTATAACTTAGTCTCTTGTAATCTATGAATGGTTTATTTTATTCTTTACTTATCCTTTATGATTCTCATTGGTACTTTTATTAAGTATTCATGTCTCTTTATATGGATTTGCCTGATGATTTCACATGATAAGAAATATCTTCTACTAGGGAGCCTGAGGTAGGAGGAGCATTGTGAGTTCGAGGCCGGCTTGGGCTACAACGTGAGCGCAAGGCCGGCCTGAGCCATATAGTGCGACCCTGCCTCAAAAAACCAGGGACAGGAGTTTGGCTCAGTGGCTTAAGCGCCTGCCCTGGCAGGTGCGAGGTTGTGAATTCAATCCCCAGTACTGAAAAAAAAAAAAAAAAGAAAGAAAAAGGAAAAAAAAAAGAAATATCTTCTGTATTGTTGGCATATTCAAGAAGAGCATGAATCTGTTATTCTCATTTTCAAGCATCATATTGGATGCTCAAACTATATAATAACCCTCATTATTTTTGATGTTCCTTCATAACTTGATTAAGATGATATCTGACAAATTTCTCTTCTGTAAGCCTTTAAAATAATAAATAATAAATATCTTGAATAATAAATATCTTAAATTAATAAATATCATAGAAAAAACTTTGCAATTATATTAACATCCTCTTCCTTTACAAATTTTGCCTGATGGTTTTAGGATGACCTGTTTAAATATACAAATATACCTTGTTTAAATACACCTTTGCTTCATATGAAAATATATATGATTTTTTGATAGCATTGGAGAACAAATCTAGATCTTTGTGCATGAAGGGAAACTCTCAGTTATAATACTACACCAGTAACCCCTCATAATTATTAATTGGATAATTAATTCATATGTGCATATATTCATAAATGTTTATTTTACTGTATGTGATAGAATTACTACTAAAATGTATATGAATATTTATAGACATATTTAATTTTTTCCAAGTTATACAGATTTCTGATCTATTCTAATACTTTTAAATTTTATAGAATTAATGGAAATATGCAAACTATTCAATATTATTTCTGGTCAATACAAAAATAATTACAATAAATGAGAAATTTTTATCTTAATATAAAACCATAAGCAGAAACTTTAGACACTCATGAAGTAACAAAGAATAAAATACAAGTTAAGTAGTAGAAGAATATTGAAAGAGAAAGAAAAGAGAGAATAGACTTTCACTTAAGGGAGTAAATACTTTCTCGTACATTCTCAGCTGAAGCTCGTATCTTTGCTAATTCATATCCACAAACACATATGAATCACATGTTTTATTTACAACATTGTACTAGATACAATAAAAACCTCTTTCATCCAAGAGTTTATTATCATTTTCAAGATAATAAGTGTGGTTAGTTATTCAACACAATATCTATTATATCAGGTGCCATGTAAATTGATAAGCACTCAAAAGTGAATGAAAATTGTGTAAAATTATTATAATGCATATGATATAACTGTGACAAATGCTAAACACAAAAAAGAATTTCCAGGTACACATAATAAAAATAGAAATGATTATTAAAAAAAACTGTCTATGCATGGTGATAAAAGAGAACGATGAAGTCATACAAGATTGAAGAAAAAGCCCAGCTCCCCTCCAATGGAGGAGTCTAGGAAGCCATTTGAGGCAGAGCACCATCACACGTAACAGAACAAGTCCTTCACACTGTAATGACTGCTGATAGGTAAGAGAGAAATAGGAGATGGCAATGCATAGAAATTTGCAGATTTTGTAGGCGAGTCATCTCCACACCAAGCTGTAACACCAGACTGGCTCTGTAATGTAGATGATACTTAAAACCAACATATGACATTTTGATTTAGCTTGGTAGACAACAGGAAAGTATGGAAGGCTTCTCAGCAATCACTAGTGTGGTTAAGTTTGTTCCAAAGATTGCAAGGCACTGATAGGGGATGTGAGTTGTCCGTACGTTGCTGAGGATTCCAGGAAAATGTCAGAATATGTGAAAGTTAGGTAAGAATATCTTGATCATGCACTTAATGTTTAAAAGCTAAAGTAATAGATAAGATTTTATCAGCATTCAAAAAGAATTTAGTGCAAGACAAAAAATTGATGATCACAGTGATAAATGAATGCTGAGAATTCTGCACTCTGCCAGAAAAACATAGAGCTGAATAATGCCCAGCCAAGAGTAGAAGTGGGGTGAGAGGAGGGTAGTTAGCTCGCAGGTCTGAAGAACGGCTTGTAATGTATGAGTTGACAGGGATGCATGAGAAGACTCTATTTGCTTAGAAGAAGCAGGCTGGGGAAAGCAGGAAAAAGTAAATGGGACTATGTAATATAGAAGGAAATTTCAATTTGATATATGTCGTTAGAATATAGCAGACAAGAAGTTCAATGATTTTAAATCTAGTAATGTCAGGGAGAAGCTTATCATGTAAGGGGTTATATACTTCACCATGTGGAATATCCATATAAAAATGCTATGAGTACTCCAGTAACGCCTACTTCAGAGCAAGTGAGCAGGCAAAAGTGAGGATCTTTCTTTTCTGAGCCCTTTTAACCATATATCATTTTGAATTTACACTGGAGAAATAGAATTTTGCTTGCAGAGCTTGTTTTATTTTATACAAAATGGTCTCCAAAGTACAGTACCATAATGAAAGAATAAGAGTCTTAATTGTAGGTATGAGAATAAATAACTGAAGGATGTATTGGCAGAAAAACATCTAACCAAAACCAACAAATTTGCAGGGAAGAAAGTCGCACCACATGATCATTTAAATATTGTTTGCTCAAACAGCAATAGAATATTTTTAAAGAATCATTTTCTAAAAGTTAGTCAAATTTAATCCCAGCACTCGGGAGGCTGAGATAGGAGGAGCGTTGTGAGTTCGAGGCCGGCTTGGGCTTCAACGCGAGCGCAAGGCCGATCTGAGCTACGTAGTGCGACCCTGCCTCAAAAAACCAGGGCCAGGAGTTTGGCTCAGTGGCTTAAGCGCCTGCCCTGGCAGGTGCGAGGTTGTGAGTTCGATTCCTGGTGCTGCAAAAAAAAAAAAAAAAAAAAAAAAGAAATATACAATTATGGCTTTAATACAAGGAGGTAAGTGATAAATAATTCTGGAAAATTCTGAAAACCAATAAGAAAAGCAGTACAGTAGTAGTACAATATCAGTAAAATATTAGTTATATTGTACAGTCATCAAAACATGTTAACATGCTGGTTTCATATTTAAAGGTATATTCTTAGGAAATATTCAAAATCTTGTGCTGTATATGTTTCCTACAGATTGCACCATAGCAAAGTTAACCTGAATTTCAAACAGTAATAGTTTAATTAAATATATAATTGCATGAAGTGAGGAATACTTTGAAGCATTAAAAGGGGGTTAAGATTTTAGCAACATGAAAACTTCTCCAAACACAGTCTTGCACTTGTATCACACTATCAAGAGGTGTTCTTTAGCATTTCTAACATTAAAACCCTCCACTTCATACCCACCACTTGCTTTTGTTTTTTAATGGCTTTATCTTCTTAGCATTCTGTTTATTTACTGTTTTTATTTATTTCTTATTTACTCTCTGGGTCCCATGGATACTGAAATGTGATTTCCACAAGAAAAGTGAATGGATTTCATCAATGCTGTATTTGTTTCATCGAGAACAGTGCAAGCACACTAAGAGTTAAATCAGTTCTTCTGCAATAAATAATTATATGTAGACATAATTTTGTGTAGATAACAATTCTAAGTCAATTCTTCATGAATAATTATATGTATATATAATTATATATAGACATCGATTGTGTAAAAATATGTAGAGCTGGGCATGATGTTGCATGCCTATAATCCCAGCACTCAGGAGGCTGAGGCAGGAGGATTGCTGTGAGTTCAAGGCCAGTGCAGGCTACAAAGTAAGTTCAAGGCTAGCCTGAATTACATAGTGAAACCCTGTCTCAAAAAGACAAGAATAAATAAATAAATAAAAACATGTATAGTACATGAAACACAAAACCCCAGGACTATTTATTTCAAAATTTTGAAATTTTAAAATATTCTTACTTATATCATGTTTATTATATGTAACAAAATTTTGTATAAGAAGAATGAATGCTGTTTGTTAGACAAAAGTCAGTAAACCTAATAATTCATCAATGACTTAAAATATTCTGAGATCAGTGTTGTGAAGACTGTGAGGGCTACTTCAAAGTTTATTTTAAAAATTTTGTTCTTCAATTGAAATTTTTGAAAGTACAGACTAAAAATGACAAAGACAAAAAGGAGACTGATGGTCTTGTTCTTCATGATGAAGTATCCATTGATATTATCCAGACTCTGTGGTTGGTACACTGCTGTCTCTTCGGTCTTCGCAGAATGCTTCTTCTGCCCTCTGGATAACTGTCTACGCCTTTCAGTGTTGAGGAACAGGAAAGCAGTTGCCACTCCTGAGCTGACCCAACAGATTCCAGGGACACTTAACTATTCGCCTTTTCTGTTTCTCTGTAACTCTTTTTGCACAGTGCACACAGTATTTTCTCACTATATTTGAATTCTCTTAAAACACACACACACACACACACACACACACACGATAAAATTTAGGATTGCAATTTGCACAAATCTAGCCTACTCCCCCTGACTTACACTTTTGTAGTGCTTGGGATTGAATTCAGTGTGCTCCCCACTGATTTATAGCTCAAGCCTCAATTCTAGGCTTTTTATTTGCACTCTGGGCCTGCTTTTATTCATGACATTTTAGAACTTTCCTGCATGGGCTACAAAAGACCCTACCTGATGTCACTTTGTATTTGGAACTTCCACTTTGGGCACATATGTAACAATGATCATACTGTCACACTGTGCATGATCTCCTGTTGCTTCACTGTCTGTCCACAGGAAGCTGTATGGAGAGCACGGTTTTGAGAGTGTATTCTGACCAGATTCCATTGTAACACTGACACCTTTTGTATTGCCCTACTTTACTAAAGAAAAACAAATATTTATTTATTTATTTATTTAGTCTACCAAGGAAGAAAATTTATAAATTGCTTCAGTGAATGTTATTTTCACCACATTTTATGTCACAGCTTTTGCATATTAAATATAGTTATACAGTTACTGGGCCAGGGATTTAGCTCAGCAGTGTAAGCACTTGCCTGGCAAGCACAAGGTTTTGAGTTTGATCCCCAGTACAAAAAAAAAAATACAGTTACTTATAACAGGTCATCTCCTGTGAAATACTTACTTTTACATTTATATATACAGAACTGGGGATTTAACCTAAGGACTTTACACTCCGTTCTTATTTATTTACAGATAGTGCCCCTAAGATGCCCAGTGTAAGACCAACCATACAATCCTCCTGCCTCAGCTTCCTGATTCACTCGTAGTACAGGTGTGTGCCATGACACCTGGGTGTGCTTTATTTGATGCAGAAGAAGACTGAGGAAAAGTTATGAGTAAAAAAAGTTTCTTTATAGATATCAAAATGATAGGAACTGTGTTATCGTTTTAACAAAACTATTTAAAATAAGTCAAGAATAACTTGGTTGAGAGCGTAAGTCAGAAGTCTAGACACAGGGGGAGAAAATAATAAAACCACAGCAAAGAAACACCACACTGACAAAAGTCCACACAGCAATGTCGTATTTTTCCTTAAAGTCAGCCATAATTTTGAGGATCATATTTCTGCCACATTAATACATTGAAATAGCAAGTATATCTAATAAAGTTACTTAGTTAATAAAATGTTCTCACTTAAAAAGTCTAACAAAATATTTGGTGAAACTCACTATTGAAAGACAATTATTTCTAGAAAGTATGGTTACTATCACTAAGAAACTGGCTTGAGATCATAGTGGATAAAAAGCACTAAGTCTGTAGCATGACATCATATAGAAGTCCTATTACAAAACTCTATAGAGATGTAAGAAATTCTTTTGCCATATAATAAAAAAACTCAATTTCATGAAGATGTTAAACTTATCTTCAGATAATTAAGATAGAAATTGCTTCTACAGAAGCTCTGCCACCTGACGGTATTGGTTATTGCTTGGGATACATCTCTATTTGAACATCTTATTAGACTCATATCTGACAGCTCCTTGCCCACAATTGAAATGTTAGTATAAAATGTTAGTTAAGGGCCTCATATCTATTATACAAGATTTTCTAAAGGCAAAGAAAGCATAGAAAATTGTCAGCACCGCCATCATCTTTAGAGAACAAAATACTAAAGGCCCAAAGAAAATGTGTTATCAGGGATGCAATAATTTCTGAAAAATTCTGGGTTACAGAATCTTCTCTTTCAAAAACACCAGTAGTTTCTTTTGCAAATTAACATATCACTACCATAAATAGTTTACTTTCAAATGTAATTGATATGCATCAAGGTTTACTGCCAGTTATACTTTCATTGTGTCATAGCTGCTGTCTATAATGACATTCTGCAAGGGTATCAGTGACACCGGTGTTTTGTCTTCCATAATAGCACTCAGGGGTATATTTTTTTTTATCACAGAATGAATCAGAGAATCATACCCATAACTTACCGAATGTGATGTTGAAAATTGGTTCCACTGAGTTCTATCCAGATGTCTCCTTACCATAATTTAAAAGAATTTATGGGAAGAAGCTACTCACATTGATGAACTAATTATTTCTGTTGAATCATAAATTGAAAGATTCATATTAGGTAGGAATTTCCTAAAAGAAATTTTAAAATGGAATGAAAGGTGAAGAATATTACAATGGTGAGTAATGCAATTATCCGAAGGAGCCAGGGAAGGTACATATGACATGATGTACCACAGAACTTGAAGATGAGAAAGAAAGCCTTTTGAAAAGATCTTCATATGAATTGAGTTAAGCTTGAACGAAATAAATACATGAGTTAACAGAGTGTTTACTTTCACGGTGAATTAATTTTTAAAGTTTAAATTTCAAAGACGTAGTGAAATATACAGTAAGAAGTCTTGAATTTCTAGAACATTTCAATCATATATATGGTGGCTCACCTGTTCCTCTCTGGTTATCTGCTCCTGCTCTGTTTTCCAGTTACCATGAACTAAGGAGGTCTTTCTTCCATGATGTTACTGTCTTGGAATTGCTGATCATGTACTGAATCTCTGAAACCAGAACTGAATTAAGCTCTTTCTCCTTTAAATTGTGGGTTTCCAGTATTGTGTCTCAAAGACAGGAAAACTGACTAATACAAATACAAAGGAATGCTTTATTTGCACAACTCAAATACAGAATGAGAGATGGTCCAGGTGATAAGAGATGAAGTAATAAAAGTTTTATTAAATAGGATATTCCTACCAATCCATTTCTAGGTAAGACAGTTAGGATTTTGAGAAAAGGAGTGGCATGAAATGACATACATTTAAAAAAGGTGATTTGATGAGGTTTGAAAAAATTAAATAAGGATGCAGTGATGGAAACATGTTGTGTTATTACTGGGGAAAAATACATAGAATAGTCAACCTACAAGGAGGGAGTGTTTATTTTGGTTCTGGTTCATAGGTTTGGAAGTTTCAGTCCTGAGTTATTTGGGCACATAGCTTTGGGGCACATAGCAAAGCAGTGCACCAAATCTAGAAGCAAGTGGCAGAGGAAACTAATGCTAATCAGAAAACAAAGGAGAAAGGGAAGGGCAGTGTATCCCCTTGAGCACAATATCCTTTCACTGGGTCTCTCCAAAAGGTGTTACTGTCTCCCAACAGGGCTGCTAACTAGAAACAAAGAATTTCAAACCTGGGCCTTTGAGGACATTAATCCAACTCTTGACAAATGGAAATAACTACAAACTTATTGTAATGACCTATGTTTAAAATTTCTTTGTAGCATACACAGTGCTAAAAATGGTCAGTTTTGAGATTTACAGCATTTTGAAGTTATAAAGAAGAGATTTTACTGAGACTGGATACGCAGTGTGAGAGACAGTAGGTGAAACCTACCCCAATTTCAGACTAAACAAATGGAATGAAAGTATTGCAACTGCCTAAGTGGACCAGGAGTATAATTGGACAAGATTTGCAATAGGAAAGCAGTCCATATTAATAGACAACTGAATGTGAGATATCCAGTAAGCAGTGAGGAGAGAACAGTGAAATAATCAAGAGAGAGAATTTAGAATACTGACAAGAAGATAAAATAAAAAAATATTCCACTGAAACGATATTCAGATTAAAATTGCCACTTCATGTATTTCTTTATTAGAAGTTGTAATGAAATCCTTTGGTTATACCTGGAAATAATATTGCAACAGTAATGCCACCATTCCATATGGAAAACATTTTATATGATATTTTAAAACATTTTTGTATGTTTGTGATACATAATAATTATGTTCATGTTGAGGAATTTGTAAGTATACATATCACACCTTAATTGATTTTACTTTCACTTTCTCATTCATCCATTCAAGAAATCTAATATTACTGAGGACAACTGGAAAGATATAAAGAGTGAAGTAAGACAATTTTAAGAGTTTCATATGGAATGGCTATGTTGGAATAAAATGTGACCTTCAATTTAAATTAAAATAGATATTGGAAACAATGGAAATTGATCAAGAATTGTGCTCAAAGTCATCAAAAATGAGATTTAATCTTTGAATTATGATAAAATAATAGCTGTAATAAGGATAAGTTCTAAGGTTTATTATTACATAGAAGAAATATTTTTTATTTTCTATGGTGAAATAATAGCTGGAATAATAGCAAATCCTAAAGTTTATTACTATGTTGAATTACTTATTTTCACACTCAGATCATAATAAAAAGCAACAGAAATGCTATTAAACATTTTCTAATGAAATTGAATATCGATTGAGTTAATTTAAAATAAATCTTTATGTTTGTTACACGGAGTTTTAATTTAAACAAAAACTACTTAAAATAAACATTAAATAGTTATCTTGTGGCTGAGAAGGGTAGATAAAAACTTGTTCAGAGCTTAGCATTCTAACTTGATTAAACAGTTAAGTATCTGGACAAAGTAAACAGTGATACAGGTGGCATTGGTACTGCTTGAAGAACTCTACTTAATTTCCAAAGTATTTAATTTCCTAGAAATTCATCTCAGCATGATATATACTGCTTGTATAATATCAAGAAAAATTTTATCATTGTAGAACAGACTTAATATCATAATTAAAGTTCAAAATGTAAAAAAGAATTAAAATCTCAAATAACCTGATCTCATTATCTTCTCATTATCTTTCTTCATACTTGAGGAAAGAGGTTTACTTGTTATTGTTGTTGTTGTTTGTTTTGTTTCATTTCTGTATTACAATTTATCTATGCAATCCCAAATTTTTAGATAAATCTATGATTTCTTGTCTTGCTTCCCCAACTATTAAGGTAGAAATAACTGGAATTTATTTCTCTGAAAAACATGGGTTTCTTTCTTCATAAGAATGCTGTCTGATCCTTCCAGCAATTATAAAGATATATATGCTATAAGTCACAAGAATTATTATTGTGATACATGCAGTGAGAAGCCAGGTGCAGAATAAACATCAGCCATAGCTGTCAAGTCATATAAAATACAAGCACAATTAGCTATTACAAGAGAGCTTTTAGGGAAACTTTCCAAATGAAAGCCCAGTGCCTTGAATAACTTAATTAACTTCCTGGAGGATCAAATCTATCATTCTTAAGTACCTGTCACATATAAGTATTGCCCATAGTAAGGTTCAATAAATGTTTTGTATTAATGCTGAAATTATTTATGCTTCTATATTTTAATATGTAGGAAAATAAAATATTTTCTGTATTACAAAGCAACTTTTGTAATTGAACTTGCAACTACTTTCATATTAAAAGTAATATCGAAAGTAAGCAATGGAGCGATATACTTATTAAGGGTTATATACTTATTAATGGCTTATTAAGGTTTAGAAACAGGGATATTTCTCTCTGACATTGTTGCCATATTCATATATAGAAATTTCTGTCACATTCCATAGATACCTACACAATCATCTTATGACTGTTTAAATTCTGCAGTGGTTGTTTCAGAGTCAGTGGCAAAAATGTCCACTTTTTATAATCCTTCATTCAACAATTGAATTTCTATCATGCTCACAAATTAATTTTCCAGGTAGGTGTTATTACCTTGTGTTTCAAAATGAGGGTTATAAATTTAATCTCTAACCCCAAAGAGACAGACAGTATCAAAATAATACAAGCCCAGGGTATTGGATTCTGGACTCCATCCCCTCCAACACTGCATTCTGATGTGGACAAAAATGAAAAAGGGTGGATTTCTAGTCTGAGAGTGTACTCAGGCCTGACCTAACACTTGATTCTTGTATTACTGAGATGATACATAGCTATATTGTATCTCAACTACAGTAGAATTTAAATTTAGGA
Organism: Dasyprocta punctata; assembly: GCA_004363535.1. Taxonomy (NCBI): domain Eukaryota; kingdom Metazoa; phylum Chordata; class Mammalia; order Rodentia; family Dasyproctidae; genus Dasyprocta; species Dasyprocta punctata. The sequence goes on along the minus strand of RJWM01027771.1, from coordinate 9,034 downwards.
ATTATGAAACAGAGCCACTGCGGTACTGATATTTCTATGCTGTGCTTAAAACAGTGTAACTTGTTGGAACATGAAAAATAATGGTAAAGTTGTGCTAGTAAGAAATACTATTGGCATTTCTGTTCTCACGTGCAAGGTGAGCCTTTTAGGACAATGCACAGAAGTCTGGGACTTTCTGGACAAGCATTTCTGTTGATGAATGATATATGCCAAGCAGTGCGTATAGAAATGTGCAAACCCAAAATATTAAGCAACATGTAAAGTCACATTTTTCAGCACTTATTAAGGTATCTGCATTTTATGTCTAGTATACTTGCTATGCAAAACAGACTAAGGCATCTCTCTTTCTTTTAATGCAAACAACAAAGGGAATTATGAAGTAAATTTGAATTACTCCCAACCACATTGTTTCTAAAAAGTGGAGTCAGAATCAAATATTTATTTATTTAGCTCCAACCCAATGCTTTATTTTACTCAGTAGAAGTTAGTCAATATATCTAAGAAACTGATATGATTCTCAGAAAGAATACAAGTTGCATCAGAATGAGCTTACTTTGATTGAGACATTATACCTGTTTTATATTGATAACATTTTATTGACATAGAAATAATATAGCAATAGCGTAGTGTAGTTGGTTGGTCACTCTGGAATGTGGTGTTAAGGAATTTTCTGGTAAGCATTTTGAAAATGTTTTCCCACTCAGAAAAAACTTGTGAGTAGTATAGATTAGATGACCACCATATACCTTGATGTTTATAATTTTGAATGTTCTAGAACATTTGCATTTGAAAAATGCAGCACTAATTCAGAGCAATATGAAATGTTGATGCTTTCCACAAAAGAAAGCATTGGTATAAATCACCTTTAACAGAAAATATATAATTTAAAATGCCCTCCTTTGCTTTTGTAGTTTAAAAGTAATTCTGTTGCCACAATACATATTACTCATAGGATAGGTCCAACTATCAAACATACTTAAATAACTGAAACCAACTGGAAAATAGAAAAAAAGGGAATAAAATTACTCTATATCATGGACATAACCTATCTACAACACCTTTATTTAATTTGACTTTCCTTAGCTAAGACAATATTTTCCAAGGATGTTTAGCTTTTGTATATTTCCTCTTCTGTTGTACCTCCAAAACAAGGACAAAACCACAGCAAAAATGAGCAATACAACTTTGTGCAAACATTGAATGAAATAATAATAGAATTTTTTGTGTGGTATACACTCCACTGAGTTTCAATTATGCCATCAACTATGCATTAGTTGGATTCAAGCAGAACAAAAAAGAGTGTGAGGCTCTGAAAAGAACATCATTTTTCGCTAGATATGTGTAAGTTAAATAACTTTCCCAAGAGATATACATTGTCTGAAACTGTCTCCTTATGACTAAAGCAGACATACTGTGTTACAGTGTTGCTGAATTCAGCCTATACTTTAACAATGCTTGAGAGCCCTATATGTCGTCTTCATTAAATGTTAACTTTTAGGGATGATGGTGGAAATTAATCACAGCACAGTCAAAACTTAGATTGAAACCAGTTTAATGCTAAGAAAAGTTGTAAAATGGTAAACATTAGTTTTGTTTCTGGTGGGGTTGAGATAGACGCCATGACTTAAATTTAAAACTATTTCTACCCACCTGTAACTCACACAGGTAATCTGGCCATGCTGAAGCGTATCAGGGACAAAGAGGGCGATCCCAGTGTCTCTGTGACCTCTGCCGTACTACCTCTGCCTTCACAGCGTGGTGAAACTAGGACGAGTATTTTTTCAATATCAATAATAACCTTTTATAATAGTGAGGATTCAGCAGTATACAGGAGAAAAGAAACTTTTTATCAATGTACAAGGTAGGAAGTTCATTTTTAAAAACTTTTATTTTCTATTGGTACATTTTTCAGTACATCATGATTACATTCATCATGGAGAGTGCATGTAAATAGCACATCTTAATTCTCCCCCACCTACCCCTAATTTCTTGGTGCCCTTCCCTTTGCAAAACATCTACCTCGCTGTTACCTATGATTTTCTCTTTCTAGAGTAGCTGATAAGAAAAGAGGTAGTATAGTGTAGCTGAGGTTTCTAGATTCTCATTGGGTTCAAACACAGCTCTGCTTTATATTATATTGAGTGTGTCCCATTCAGTTTTCATAATGGTCAAACAAGTTCATGTTTGTACAGGGGTCAGAAAACATTATGGCAAAGAAAATGATTTCATTTTAAATGAGGATTGAATGAAATAATTCAGAGCTTAGGACTCATATTTTATATAGTTTTAATAGGCAAAGATAAATCACATTTGTTTTCAGAAGGCAAATAAAAAATTCACAGAACAGTTTCTGACACTTGGGGGAGAAAAGTTAAATATTGTTTATTTCAGAAATTCAGTGAAGAAAAGGAAAATAAAAGAAGAAAGCAAGGCAACAAGACCAAAGTTTACTATTCATATTTAAACCTAGGAATTCTGAATCCTGTGGTGTGAAGTGGGCATTTTTACTCAGAAATTAACTTGTTTAGGAATAAAATTTGTTCTTCAGGGAAAATGGGGTATGTTTGTGCCTACATAAAGACCTAGAGATGCACATCGGTTTGCAAGAAAAGTAGAGTACCTTAGTTTGAGGCAATGCATCTAAAAGCAAATATAGGAAACAAATAAAATGAATAAAGGAAATAACAATGCTTCAGTGTTTACAGTGTGATATTTGAAGGCATTTGTAGTTATATTTATATTTATATTTACATCAGACTCAAAGTCTGGTAGGCTTATGTCTATAGTCCAGCAAATGAGGGAACTATCAAAATTAAAACAATTTTAATAAAGCCTCTTTATGGCATCTCAGTGCAAGTAATATAGTTCAGGACAGACTTTAAAAGACGATCACTCAAAAGGCAGTAATGAAGCCGGCCCTTGTTTGTTTAGAATATGAAGCAGTTTTGGCACTCAAGATATTTAATGAGTTCAAAAGACTACAGATGTAACCCAATGAAAAGTTAGTAGTTGTTTCTTAGAATGTTCCAAAAATCAAAATGATGTGAAATATGGAGAATGTCATGTGAATCTCCTTATAAATTTTTTAAGTAAAATATTTAAAGAAACTGACTTGAGAGGGGTCCTGCCCAAATTAGATAGCTTTGATCACAGTTGCAAACAGTGCTAATAAGGTGCAGCAATATTCAAGACAGTCAGTGATATCAGGGAGATTAAATGGGGAAGTCTTGCAAAAATTAATACCTAATCCAATTTTCAGAGGCAAAACATTATGGTATACCTATCATGAAAGGGACTCACTGTGCTGATTTTGTTTTATACATTTCCGATCCACTCAACTGCCAATAAAAACACATACTATGCACTTTTTTTCCCTCTTTGTGGATAATTTGCAGAAATGTCAAATAAGGTTGGGAGATTTCAAACCATGAAAGTATCCATATTAAGAAACTAGCAATGAATGTGAGCTAACTGACTATGCTTCTAGTAAACCCAATTAAACCACAAATGGGCTAATAATACCTGGGAATACTTAGTATAACAAATATACTAATATCATAAACACAACTTTAGAGCTACACACTTATGCTTTTCATAATAGCCTCTGAGCACTTTCTGTTGCTAGGCTGTGAAGAAAAAAATAAAAACCTGAGGTTGAAGAATAGAAAATATCAAATAGTCTCATGAGAACATATGAATTTCCATGTGTTCAGGCTAGATCTCTCATTATTTGTATTGGTCCAATAATCACATGTCATTCATTTCTTATGTACAATATGATTCAGCAATTATTTTTTACATTAATTGCTGATTCTTTTTTTAAATAGTTGATTCTTTGGGTATTAATGAATGACCATAAACAGGTCATTTGGAAAATTTCCAAATATAAAATAATAAAACTAAATATTTGACATCTTGAAAATGGTAACAAAACACCAAGTTACTAAATTCTGTCTTAGGTTTTTCTACCCTTTTTTTTTTTTTTTTTTTTTTTTTTTTTTTTTTTTTTTTTTTTTTTTTTTTTTTTTTTTTTTTTTTTTTTTTTTTTTTTTTTTTTTTTTTTTTTTTTTTTTTTTTTTTTTTTTTTTTTTTTTTTTTTTTTTTTTTTTTTTTTTTTTAGTACTGGAGATTGAACCCAGGATCTTTACACTGAGCTACATTCCAGTGAAGCTCTCACGTTTTATACTGAGACAAGTTCTTTGAATCACTATGTCACCTAGCCTGAGTTTCAACTTGAAATCCTCCTGCTTCATCCTTCCAGAGTACTGGGATTACACGCTTAAGCCACAACAACTGATGCTTTTCTGGTGTTTGAATCATTTTATGGTTTTCTGTGTTTCAGCAACTTATGTGCACTTCTCTAAGATTTTCAAAAATAAATCAAAGGCAAGACGAGCTGCACTCATTACTAATACATAATAAATGACATCTTTTCTTGATATGAAAAACTTTCCTGGTATAGAAATAATTTATAAACCATAGATTCAAATAAACTTCAGATGAGCACATCCTGTCATGTTCCTTTGCTTCATAATGTTTTTAGTCCTTAAAAGTATTCAAATATAAAAATGCTGATCAACTAAATGTGTTTGTGTGCAACTGGCATTTGTTCCTCTTGTGCATCAACAATGACACACATTGTGAAATTTATCTCAGATATAAAATTGGGTGAATTGTTTTAACATATATAGATGGATGGGGATTTAATTCAGATTTCTTAATAGTGTAAAAATAACAAGTGATTTACACATGAAGCCTAAGAAAAGATTTGGTAGTTGCTTCATATAGTCTTAATAAAACAAAACGATACTGACTGGGGAGAATGTAATATGAATCCATTTATAGGATTTTTAAAAAATCTCTAAAGAAGTTGAACAGGAATAATTTATATGTGGGGATGCACATAACTTACTTCAATCCCAAAGAAGCTCAGGATCTAGCCAAAAACCAGTTATTTTTCTCCTTACTTACAGGGCTTAGGGAAAAGTTTACTAAACTTATTAAAAATTTCAGCATTTCAGGCTTTACCCATTAGGCTAACCTGCTTCTGGTTTTCTATATATTATACACCTAAATAATGATTCTCTCTATGCTATTACAAACCTGATTCCTTTCCTATATTCTTGATCTTGTGTCATTGAGCTACACTGATTTCTTTCCAGCATCTGAATCTGATTGTTGTCTTCTTGATACTTCAGATTGATTCTTTTATTTAATGTTATTTCCAAGCAATTATAGTGTGCTGTTAGAAAAATTAAGAGTGCATAAGATGAAAGTTTTTCTTCATTTTCACATATAAAAGTTATGATTATTTCAGTTAATAGTTGTAGAGTACATACAATTTTGAGTTTGTGAGTGATCCATATTAATTGACCAGGGTAGCTTTAACATTTCCTTTCATTTGGACAGGATTTTTTTTTTTATCCTAGTATCCTGACATTTTTTTTAATAGAGCTTACTTTAGAATAGTTCTAATTAAAAGTTCTTTGTATTACTCTTAAAATGTAGACAAATCTTTTCTTAGTCTCTTACTCTTCTTTTATATTTAGGACTCTGTTTCGTAAAAATCTGAGAGATATTTCTTTGAAATATAATCATCTAGGGAGACAGGACTTCTTTCATCTGTCTCCGTAGGATGGGAGGAATCTAATTTAAATCAGTACCAGTAAGTAAACACAGTCTAATCATACTGACCAGCCTCTCCAGAGAGTGTTCCATGGCTTCTCCACTAGTTTAGCCCTGAGAATTAAAAACCTTTTGGCTTTTGTATTAAAGAAGTTGAGTCCGATATTGTTTTCTCTATTACTCTGGTGACTTGACAATGTTTGATGCAATTTTTTGGACAACTGTTGTGTTCTGATTGTGTAAAATAGTATTCATTTTTGGACCCTGAGGCTCTTATCCAAATCTCAGGAGTAAAGTATTTATTAATCCCAATTTACTGATTGGCACTGATTACTCAGTGGACTGGGGGTAAATTCAGTGTTCTGTATTTCTGACTACTAAAGTACAGTATGGAATCACTTTTAATTTTTATACAGTGTTCTCTGGTCATAAGATATCACTTATTTGAACTTTAGTCACTTAGTATTTATAATACATATTGTACATTGAAATAATCATACATTAGATCTAACGGTCATAAAAATATACAAGTTTTTATATAAATTAAATATTCATGAAACTCTCACAAATAAAAAAACAAGTAATTGATACTTGTAATATTTGAAAATGCTTAAAAAGATTGACCTAATATTTTTAATATATTTTTAAATATTTTTATGTAGGTTTGGGAAAAGTTTCTATTTTTTTTTTTTTTTTTTTGGTAATGTGTGTCTTAAAATTTATGCCAAACTAAGTAATAGATATCCATCAAATACCCAGGTCATTTCTCAGTAAGTTAAACTACTAAAACATTTATTATTAAGTTTGTATGTAGTTGTATGCACTTCTAACTTATTTTTGTGTGACTCAAGGAGGGTAAATATACTGCATTTTGATAAATACATAATTTTTTTGCAGTAGTACCTCAGGAAGGCAGGCCCTAAGATAACTTAGGGTGACTCACCTTCTTCCCTCCTACTAGTAGTTTTGAAGATAACAGTGGAATGTACTGAAAATGTAGTTCACTGTATTATGGAGAAAATGCCTTTCCAAAACAGCCTGGGTTTTGTCTCCAGCCCTCACATAAAATGATGCCCTGCCCTGCTTTAGTTCAGTGAACCAAGCCTTCCTTGGGGGGAGGGGTGTATGATGCTTTGGGGAAGTATCAGTCCCTTTTTCATTGTTCACACAAAATATCTCATATACACAATATAAGACAGAAGGCTTATTTGGCTCACGATTTTAGAAGGTTCAGTCCCTGGTCTGCTGGTTCCAACAGAAATATTAAAGTAGAAGGGCTTGATGGAGGAATGTTGCTCATCTGTGGTTTCTGGAAGTTTAGCACAGAGCAGGACCAGTGAAAGATTCAACTTCTGAGAAAACACTCCCTGAGCCCTAACCTTCACATTAGATCATCTCCTGACAGCACTTTCAACTATGCATATCAGTCAAATAATTCACTGAGGAATATTGTACCACATGATCCAATCACCCCCAGGGGGTGATTAATTCAGTGAAGTAGGCAATTAACTGACACAAGTGATCGTTGGGCTGAAGTGCAAAGGGTTAACATATACAGGGGACCATCTGCACTGAGTAGCTCTCATGAGAATTGAGGATAAACTCAGTATGGATCGTATCCTTTGTTGATTTATGTCGCCTGTGAGTGATAAACTTATTAGAATTACTGTACTCATTGCAGAAATATTCTCTCTTACTGGGCTCATATCTGGCAGTTCAGTGTTTGAAAAACTTCTGGCAGCTGGAATTGTGAAAAACTTGCCGCTAGATCTCAGAACCTTGACAGAAATTGATGAAATGTTTAGAGTCCTTCCCTGGGACTGGTAACAATTGCACAATAGTCCCTTCCTCAGGGCTAGTAGCAGTGCAGAGTAATGGTGCTTACTGACAGTGAGAAATTATACTGTAAGAAATAATATACCTATGAAAATTATGAGAAAGTATACTGATGCTTTATCAGTGTACCATAAGTAACTGATATCCATTTTGTCTCACTATTAATGTTTATTGCAAACTATGTTACTCTTTAAAAATCAAACAACTAGAAATAGTACCAGTGAGGGGGGAAACTATCTTGATTATCTGCGAAGTATATAACATATGCAAGAATTTTTTTTTTTGTTAAGGAGGAATATGAATTTTTACAAGATGTATTTTATTAAGGAAACAGTAATTTTGTTTTAAAGCAAAATTAGTCATTCCTAAATAATGAGAAATGAAAGACTGCTTATAAGACCTAAAAACTGGGTAAGCCTAGTTTTTCTGTGAATGAAATTTTATTTTGTGACCCAAAGTTAATCAAGTTTCTGCACATTTATTTATTATTTTTATGATTTTTTAGAGTCTAGGATTCATAGTGAGTATTCACACAACACTAGCTTGGTTTCCTCTGTTAAAATGATTTAAAAAATGTATTTTGTTCTGCTCTTAATGAGATACTGTAAAGTTTTTGTTTTTGTCTTGTTTACCTGTTGAGTAACTCATCTAGGAGACATACATAGATTTTGTGTCACATCAAGATAATTTTCTGTGTTGTAGTTTAATTTTGTGTTACCTTTCATTAGCAAATTGTCTTTCTTTTTCTATGCATACAGCTTTTTGTGTCTTTATTTGCTTGTTTTTTCAGTCATGTTACCTCCTTTATTTGTTTTAGAATTCTTTATTGGCACTTTTGTGAAATAGAGACTTGTCTTTCTTCTTAGTGAATTTGTAATCCATTAGGCCCAGGTCCAAAGCTTTTGACAGTTTTGATAATTTTTGATATTTTTACTTACCTAAAATTTAATTTTCAGTAAGTTGTCAATTACAAACTGAGTGGAATTTCCCATCTGACTCCTGCAAAACCAGAAAAGATTTGGTTTTCATCTTGCAAAAACACAGGTATTATTAGATTTGATGTGTTCAGTTGTATGGAAATTGCAAAACAGTAATATATAATGTAAACATTATTTAGGTAACATTTATGCTGATAAAATATTACACACTAAAATTTGGGATATTTTAAAGTTCCTATAAATTTGTCAATGTCCTCAGTGTCTATAATTTACCCTAGTGGTTCTTTGCTTATATTAGACAACACAAATATATTATACTAACAATTTTAGGTGTTCAGTGGAAAACTTTAACAGGCCTATGTCCTAGTCTCAGTGGAAAGGTAGGAATCCTAACCATAGTACGACAATTAGCAAACATGGATGAGAAATCACGTGACTGATCTCCTCAGTCATGTATCACAGAATGTTTCCATGAGCTCACCGCAGTGCTTGAAAAGTCTGCTTTTATTTCAGTGGAGTTTAATACTGAAATATTTTATGTGAATAATGTTGAATGTGGGCTGGGGATTTAGCTTAGTGGCATAAGTGCCTGACTGGCAAACTCCCTCACCGAAAAATTAATGTTGAATGTTAGG
>RJWM01027770.1:0-26495 GCA_004363535.1 Dasyprocta punctata | reverse complement strand
TAAGTTATGTTTCCTTGGGTTGTCTTGCAGCCGTTGCACTGCCACTTCCAGATTTCTAATTATCTTGAGAAAGTCTCTCCTTTCTTTTTCCCAAGTTTTCATTCTTTCTTCCAGATACGAAAGTCTATCCTTAGTTTCCTTCAAGTGGTTCTGCCAACTTTTATTGGAGTCTTTGATGTCCTGATAATCTCTCTGAATCTGATTAATGTGTTCTAATTCTTTATTAGTTTCATTCTCAATTTCCTTTGATTTTTCATCCTCCACCTTTCCTGCTATGTTTCCTTTAGAGGCGCTTAGCGATTCCCCGATTATGAGTTTCATTTCAATTCTCAGTTGGGTTAACAGTGCCGCTTTAATTTCTTTCATAGCTTCATGGAGTTGTCTCCCCACTTCTGTTGTCAACTCCTCTGAGAGTTTAATATTTGGACTCCTGACCATTTCAGCATTAGCGTCCCTGGAATCGGTTCTGCTTGTATCGGAGTCTGGAGAGCGCCCTCTGCCTTTCCATCTTGGCATTTTCCTGGGCTCGCCCGTGAGGCCGTGTTGGTCCACTGCCTCTCCCAAGCCTGTTTCTGCTCTGCGAATGTCTACTGCAGTGCGCAAGAGGATGGGGCTGCTGTCTGGTAAATTGTACAGGGCTGTCCGCCAAACCTCCTCTATCACCCCCAGGGCACCCGCGCCATTTCCGCCATGGCCTTCCAGGAACTGTGCCTAATTAGGTGCAGTTCTGGTCTCAAGATGGCTGTCCCTCGCTCTCCCTAGGGGGGTGGGAGGTTGGGGGCCACTGGGTTCACTCACTCGCCCACCCACGACCACCTCGCTCCACGGTCGACTGTCGTCTCTGCTGTCGCGCCACACCGCCGCAATTCCACTGGCATCTCCACGCATATCAAGAGCACCTGGATCTTACCTTCTAGGCTCGGGTCGCAGCGCTGATTGGACTCTGCTCCGGACAGAGGTGCTGCTGGTCTCCGCCTTTATTTCATTCTTTTACTCTTTCCGTGGGCTGCAGTTCTCGTTTTAGATTCTTCTTGGGTCCAGAGGACCCATCTCCCTCTTTTTTCCTTCTCTCTGTTATTATATTAGTTTATATTCCAGCATTTTGATGGTATATTCAGGGAGCCTCCCTGTCATGGTATCATCTGGGCGACCATCTTGGAGGAAGTCCCCCATTCAATATACTATTGCTGGAGGCAGTATTTTAAAATGACACCAAGATATTCCTGACCCTGATCCTGGACAAGACTTGTGGTTATGGAGAGATTCCATTCTAGTGATTGGATTACTTTAAGGGACAAAAATGAGAGCAGCTTGCAAAGTTGACCCTGAGTTAATCAATGTAGAGCTGACCCTGGTCTAAAAGATACGTTAAACCTTGCTTGAAGAGCGAGGTCAGAAGCAAGAGATATTCTTGTTGGCCTTGAAGAAGTGAGAAGGAGCCCTCTGAGAATAATGCAGAGCCAGGCTCTAGGGTAAACTCTGCTGGCATTCCACATTCTTGGAGGACAGTGTTGTTTTTTGTTTGTTTGTTTGTTTGTTTGTTTGTTTGTATTTCTTTTGTTTTGTGGTGCTGGGGATCTAACCTAGGGCCTTGTGCATGCAAGGCTGGAACTCTACCACTAAGCTACATTACCAGGGCTTGGAGGATAATCTTGAGTTCCAGAAAGAAACTCAGTCCAGCTGGCACATTTATTACAGCCTGGTAAAACTCTGGGTAGAGTTTTTATCTTTGTCTGAATTTTTGACCATAGAGAGTGTAAAACAGTAATGTAGGTTGTTTTCAGGTACTTAAATGGTGGCAATTTTCTATGCAACAGTAGAAAAGTAGTACAATCTGTGTATAACATTCTTGGTCCTATTTCTTTAGTATTATTCTGGGGTTATTTTTACTTATCCTGTAACCTCCTTTCCCTTGCCTGTAGTATGTTTTCATTCCTAGAATATTTTTATATGCGTCACTGTTGGTGCAGGTTGCTCTTGATGCCCTATTGTAATCATTTTCAAACTGGCTTTTCTAAATTCCTTGTCCATTGGAATTGCTAGAGCATAAATGGGTGTTTTGTAAATCATGGCAATTCATCTCTCACAGTTTTGGAAATCGTAAATTCCAAAGTCAGTATCTCAGCAAATTCAGTGCTTGGTGAAGGCTGCTTCCTGGGTCATAGTGTCTCTACTTCTTCCTCACAAGGTGGGGAGAATAGGGATCCCTCTGGAATCTCTTTTGTAAAGACATATCTCATTCATGGGGGTACTGGCTTTATGACCTAATCACTCCCTGCTATGGTTTGTGTCTGGAAATCCTCCCAAAGCCTCATGCATTCATGGGGGAAAGGATTTTCAGAGGCAATTGAATCCAGGGTTTGTAGATAATTCATGGTCTAATGCTGAGATTAAGTGTGTGAGTGCCACACCTGCCCTAGGGCAGGTAGCCTGCATGCAATATAAGAGACTGAGAGTCTTGTCTTTTTGTCTATTTTCCCTTTTTTTTTTTTTTTTTTTTTTTTTTTTTTTTTTTTTTTTTTTTTTTTTTGCCTTCTGCCACCATGAACATCTGCTGCTCTGTCAAGTCACCCTGCCTTGGAGCCAGCCGATTACAGACTGAAACCTCCACAAACTGTGAGGTTAATAAACTTTTCCCCCTTTATCTTTGGGTGTCAGGTATTTTGTCTCAGCAATGAGAAAAGTAAGCAAAATGCTCCAAAGTCCACACCTTCTATACCGGCATGTTCTGTTACTAGATTTCAATAAACGTATTTCAAAAAATATTATGAAACAGGTACTCTTCATATGAATAAGTTTACTTGTCTTTCTAAGCATGTTCACAGAGTGCTTCTACCACAAAGCCTTATGTGGTTACAGTTGTGATCACTTATTCCAAACTCCTTTACCATTCCCCCATTCATCTATACCTTGATTTTGCCTTGTTTTGTAGTTGTTTGTTTTCCTGTTTTTAATTCAACAGCAAGCTCTTTGATATTAGAAACCATGTTTTGTTTTGTTTTTCTCACTAGCATCTTAATTAGTTAATTCTCAATATATATGGACTGCAAGATTTCAAATTTGACAATTATTTTTTTATTTTTTATTTTTATAAGATTATTTTACAACATTCACACAAAAATTGGCAATGGTTAAAATATATTCTTACTTTAAAATGAAAACTTATAGTACTTACCTAGTCGTTCCCAAATGGGCGCACATGTAGAATGGCAAAAAAAAAAAAAAAAAAAAGAAAGTATTTTACCTGATGCTCATGTTCCCACGTGAAGGAGAACAAAGCAAAATCAACCTTCTTTCTTCATGTATTAGTACTAATACTGGAAACAACTTTACCTCTTTTGGTCTATTTAGTAGCATAATTTTTGCTTTTGGGGTTTTTGTTGGTGATTTTGCTGATTTAAAAAAAAGGCCAACAAATAGTACAAAAGTGCCGTATAGGTTATGTACACAAAAGAAGGATGTGCCTTTGGAAATATGATATGTATTAATTTTCATTCAGAAATGAATTGCAGTGCTGTTGCCAAGAGAAGTGTTATTCTTGTTCTAGGGAATTGTCAATCCAGTAGTGATTAATACAGAGTGGTAAGCAGGGCGTGGTGGCACACTTCTGTAATCCCAGCATTCAGGAGTCTGTGGCAGGAGGATGGTTGCAAATTTGAGACCAGCCTGGGCTACAAAGTGAGCACAAGACCAGCCTGACCGTGTAATGTGACCCTGTCTCAAATCTCAGAAAGATAAAAAACAAACAAACAAACAAACAAACAAACAAAAGCAAAGTGGTAAATGCCACAGTACAGAAGGAACAGCAGTATGGAAGTTCATAGCAGGAAAAATCAACTTAAAGAAAGATATCAAGGTTGGTATTTAGGAGGAATAATCAATAGGGAATAAATGATACCTGAAGAAAACAGAAAAAACAGCAGGTAAAAGCTGTGAGATGTGGAAAGAACTGACATGAGTAAGGAGCGTGAACAATTCTACCATAACCCAGAGCGTGACACTTTAGAAGAGGGCAAGGGATAAGGATAGAGCGGTTACAATGACTTCTTATGCTTGAGTAACATCCTGTTCCTCTGCTTAGGAAATACTCTTGGAAAGTGATGGTCAAGAAATAAAAGAAATAATCAATAAAAGATAACTGAGTAGATGAAATAAAACTTAGATAAAACTTCTGAGAACTTTAATTTCCAAACGTAACTGTTTAAAATCAGTAGCAATTGTTTTTAAATACAAATGTACTTTATAAGTCAAATTAGGTATTTAAAGGATGAACTTAAAAATCTTGAAAGGTTAAAATCAAAGCAGCATAAACAAACAAGGTAACAAACAACCTGACAAAATATTTATGATGTATTTTAAGTAACAGTATAGCTCAATTTAAAGAGTACCTAATACTCTTTAATTTTTCATCAATGAAGTAAACTATTTCATTATCAATAGAGCTTTACAGGCACCTGGTTCACCTGTGGTTTGAAAAATGTTGATGTATGTGGACAGGCTCACCATATCACGTAATAATCATCTCATTTAAATTTGACAATTGATGAGTTGTTTAGTACTGCTTTAAAAAAGGATCACAATAGGCTAATTCTTTGCTCCCAATCATTACATCCCCCAATTGTGATTGTATTTTCAATGTCAACAGTGTGGTTTCAAATACTTAATTGCTTTAAATCATATTTTTATCAATACGGTAGTGATTTTTACTCAAATTAAATATTTCTCACATTTATATATTAGTCTTGGGATAATGACTCTTTGCATCTATACTTTGATAAGTCCTTTTGTATTCAGAGATCTTCCTATTGATATTTCTGTCACCTAGCTAGTGACCACAGTTCTTTGTGAAATTAAATCGACATATTTCCACCATTAATATTAATCTAGCTATTAATTAATTACCTAGGTTTAGTTACTGAGAAGCATATATCCTCTTTGAAAGGAAATATGAATATCCATATTGAGAATGTGTGTGTGTGTGTGTGTGTGTATCATCAAGTAGCCATCACCCCTAGTCTCCAAGTAAATCTGATTTCTGTTTTCAGATTCAAACAAATATGAATACATGAACAAGCATGCATAATTGCATGAACTTCTTAGTGTATTTAATATAAAACTACTTTATTTGGCAGAATATGAGGGAAAGGATGTAAGACCAGTAAGATTAGTGTTTTACTGTGAGTTCCACAGCTAGGTAACTTCAGAGGGAGTTAAGTGTTGTTTACTGCAAGAGGGAGAAGGGCCTTTGAGGGAGAGTAGGAGACCACTTGTAGCTATTCTGAGCTGAGAAAAAAGACTGGCCTTAAAAGGTGTTAACCACACCTAAAATATGAATGAAAACAATGAATAAGTGTTAATTTTTAGTTACATCATAAAAATGTAAAAGAATATTCAGAATTGCCTGAAAGAGAAGTGATTTCAAGAAACAATTAGTGAATCAAGCAAAATTAAGGAGGCATTCATGTTTACCACTGAATTTTCATAATGATGTATTTTAAATAGTGCAAATTAAAAATAACTTAAGCATAAAACACTTAGATGTCAATTCTATGTAATGATGGAAAAGCACAGAAGTGACAAAGTTTTTATGGAAGATTATTTATTATAAAATACATTAAAAATCTTAAAGGCATGTATATTTAAGAACATTTTATGAATATTTTAATAAGATATGACAATAAGGAAAAATAGTAATAGATAAGGAAAAAGGTAATATTTTTGGATGGAGAAATGGCTTTTTAATTATCCAGTTTTTACATGTGTTTTAATTTATATGACATTAATTTTTTTAAATGATCAAATGCTTTGCATCATACATGAAACATAAATTTCATTATTTTCTGCTCCTCATATGATCCTTTTTTACTTCCTCAGATGATTCTTGTATTTTGGAAAAGTGGTTTGAATAGTGACATATTCCCTTACTGGAGTTAAAGATGAGCTTCCACAGGCTGTCTCAGCAGCAGAAGAAATTTATAAGTACTTCTACAGATTCAACCTTCAAAATCGGTGTCTAAGCTACTTGTGGAAGGTTCACTTAGGCATGCAATTACCCATCGCAGGTCTAATTGCCCATTTGCATGCACAATTTAGAAAGGCACAGTTGAAATTTAGTCCTGGGCTCTCCAACACTAATTTTCTCCCTTGAAATTGACATTTCAAAGAACATCAGGTGGCTAGAACTCCAGATCTGTTATTTATTTCAAGAGGAAAGAAACTTTTCTCCCTTCCAAGTTGAAGGTTTCATTTTAAAAAATTAAATTAAAAGATGAAAGGGAAAAGATAAGCACACAAAGGATTTTCTCTTCCCTATACATTGTCAAGAATAGACAGTTGCTTGCCATGAAAAGAATTATATGATTAGTTATCTAAAAACAAAGCTGTTCATACTTCTGCCTACAGAAAAAAAAATTTAAACATCTTGATGTTTTATGCCTCATTTGTAAATATGTCTTTTCTCCTCTATAGAAAGAGGATTTTTTCACTTCTTGGGAGAGTTTTGAGAATTAAAATTGATAATACATATAAACAAATACATATAGTAGGTTCTCAATATCAATATTTCTTATTGCCATCTTATTTCCTGAACCTACATCCGTTCCCGTCATAGATACAATACAGCTGATTTGTACTTGCTTACAACTAAAACAGACTAATGAATGGTGCTACTGAAAACTGGGTCATGTTCCTTGCACACTCAGTTTTGGATCAAAATTAAAGAGATTAAAATACAGGTGAATTTATGAACTTGGTAGTTGGGCTTATTGTGCTATTTAAAACAATGGTTACTAAAGCAGTATCAATGACCAAGGAAAAGATAAAAGTCTCTACTGACTAACTGATATTGCAAAACAAAACAAAACAAAACAACCCAGCAACCAGTCTTACTTCTACCATACTATAACACATTAAATGTAATAAATCAAAACAAATAAAACGTAAACAGTTAAGGCCCCTGGAAGTATACCGTACACATGAAAGTTGTCTGACTTCTGCTTGAATCATAGACAGGCAAGGAGGGGTCTGCCTCACAGCTTGGACTATGAAGCTGAGGAGAGCTGCTGCTGTACTATGGTTTGTCTATGCCTTTGTGGCAAATGTTGCGTGTTTGTCTAGAGCAGCTCTACACAAGGGAGCCCTGGGGAAAATGATCTCAGGAGTTGTCCATGAGAGCCAATGGGAGGGATGAGTGAACTTTAGCAGAGAACAGCTATCCATGCCACTTTGCCCCCAATCCCTACAAACTTCCTGTCCAATGTGATCCATGGCTGGAAGAGAGGCCTCAAATCTAAATAAAGTAGAATTTTCATATAAATACCATGAGCTTACCAATGTCCAAGTTAAGTACTAGCTATAGTCCCATCAATACTTAGCACATGATAAATAATCATTAAATGGACAGAAGGTGAAAGGCAGAACAGCTGAAAAGATAGAAAGCAGGGCAAGAGAAAGGGAAGGGCGGGAGGTACAAAATAGGCAGAATGGCAGAGAGGAAAGAGTTAATTTGCTTTCCATACCTTACTAGCGTAAGTGTCATTACTGCATTAGTTAGAACAAGGACTTGTTACTGAAGTTATACAATTGCTCTCTGTTTGATTTTGACCTTTGGTGTGGGATGCAACTGTGGAGAATACTCCCATTAGTTCCTAGGTGAAGAATTGTGAACATGATACTTGAACAAGTTCTTAAAGAAATTAAAAATAAATACATATCACATAGCATTACTATAGGCTTAGAGACCAACACATATCTTTGAAGTACCCCAGTGATATTTCCATGAATACAAACAACACATTACTGCATGAAATGCCCTTACCCCACCACCATTAAAAGCAGATATGTGCTCCTGTTGCTGTTCTCATGAAAACTGAAGATGTTGGAAAAGTATTGTAGGTAAGAAGGATGTGCATGTTTGGTCTGCCAGGTAGAATGAGCAGGTTTGGCTGCCTTCAAAATATTACCACACTCGCAACTTCTGTCTGAAGAACACTTATGCTACTATATGGAGTGTAATTCTTTAAGTCCAGGTGACAACATTCTTCGTTTTGAATTTTCTTTCATTTAAGGAACAAGTTTCTGTTAATTGTTCCTTCTCCTATGCTTGATTTCTCAAAATTAAATGATCACTGAACACAGGCATTGGCATTATCCTTACTTCAATCCCACCAATCAGTTATCTCTTCCAATGCCATTTTTACCAGGCCATGAATGAACAAATACATATAGTTTGCCTAGTTCTGACTTTACAACTATTTTTTTTTTCCACAGGACCCGAGAGGCTTATGGGCATTTTATTATATAGAGTGTAAAATGAATTGTCAGTCAAATAAAAAGAACACCTTTTTAAAACAACATGCATAACATTCTCCAATTTCTTTTTAATAGTTAGACATTTCAAGCATTATAAGGAAAATAATGAGGAAACTAACTTCAGTACATTTCACACGGAATGTCCCTCAGGTCAATTAAAAATGCGAGAAAAAATAGCTTCGATTCTGTTTTTTTCCTTTAAAAATACATGTTATCTGTACAAGATACACTACAGTAAACACTGGAGATCAGATCCCTTTATTAAATCACAATTATTTAATTCATACCGTGGTTAATACTAGGTTTATTAATTCATCTAGTTAATCTGACAAATATTAAGAAAATATTTAAAAGAAAAAAGCAAAAAATACCTTGGAATTAAAAAATAGTTACTACATTTTTATATGGTTTAATGTTCCACAGTGTTTGCTAAAAGTTACATTGAATTTCTTTTTAATATTAAAAATAACAGTATTTATATTTCTGAGAGAATAAAGGTTTTTTTTTTTTTTTTTTTTTTTGCAGCACCAGGGATTGAACTCACAACCTCGCGCCTGCCAGGGCAGGCACTTAAGGCACTGAGCCAAAGTCCCGGCCCTGTTTTTTTTGAGGCAGGGTCATACTATGTAGCTCAGGCCGGCCTTGCGCTAGCGTTGTAGCCCAAGCCAGCCTCGAACTCACAACACTCAGCCTACCTCAGCCTCCCGAGTGCTGGGATTAAAGGCGTGCGCCACCACGCCGGGCTTTTTGTTTTGTTTTTAAAACCAGCTTGGAGGTCTTAGGTGCACAACTGCAACCAGTAACGAGACATGAACAGAACGCCTGCTACACACACCCGCATGTGTTTATATTACCCCTTACAACTCTAGAAATCACAAAAACTCTACAAAATGGCCCCCTAGCTCTGGGGGACAACAATACAATTATCTGTCTCAATTCAAAATTCATAGAATTAATTACAATACATAATAGTTCAGGTTTTAAAAAATGCAATAAAATCAGACAGCCAAGATACAAGAAATTAGAAATAAAACACTTAATGAATTTACACATTTAAGAATATTTCAATACTGTTTAAAAATTTTCAAAAAGAATTTGTTACATACTACCTAAGACTTCCAACTAAACTTGAGTCCTCTACATTCAGCAGCCTCCCTGTTACCTTCATTTGGATATCTAATGTGCCTATTTCACATCTAACACAGATAACTTTTGAGTCTCTACCTGAATTTGGATTCCCAATTCCAAATTTCTTTTCCTCTATATTTTCATTTCATTAGATAGCACAACCATACACTTACTTGCTTATACCAAACACCTATGAGTCTCCAGTTTTCTTTTTCTCTTTTATTTGTACCTTATGTAATTTCAATAGCAAATCCTGTCCTGTTCAAAATACGTTGCAAATTCATCCAGTTCTTTGTACTTTTCTCTATTCATCCAACCAAACCCATCATCTTTCGCTAAGATATCATAATATGTGTTTAACACTTTTATGACTCCATAACTCCAATCCTGCCCACCTACAACCTAGCAATTAATTCTTTAAAAAGCATACTATTTTTCCATCTATGAATTTTTTAACTAATAAGAATTCTAGCCTATACAACTTCCAAATGTACGTTTTTTTAATAAAACAAATTTCTTAGAAGGTTGGAAAGGCCATACATTATTAGGATATTATTTACACTTTTTACTTCATCGCCCACCACTATCCTCCCAGATCATCCTACACATAACTTTCTATTTTTGGTTTAACAGTTTGTTCTTCTACTTACAATGCTATCCTCTCCTTTCTCACTTGACAAGTAACAAGTCCCTGCTGTCATTCAGGCTTAACAGAAATGGTACTCATGTAATTGTATCACTCTACCCAAAGAAGGACTGATCTTTCTCCCTTTTCCCCACTGTACTTATTACTTCATAAAACAACTTCTCACATTTATAATTGAACTTTTTAATGTTCTACATTCCCCTGCCAGTATGGAAGACTTACCACTGTACTTGAAACACAGTATTCCTTCAAAAGAATTGAATAAATGTTCTGTATGTTATAATATTCTCTTTATCTCCGTCCTACTGGTCATGCATATAGGTTATCTAGGGAACTGAGAATAGCAAAAGCAGAAGCTCTGCTTGATTACCTCACTCTTACTCAAGAGTTACTGTGAGTAAGGCATTTTTGAAGCTTAACCAACTCTTCAATGATCCTATGAGATGTTTAGCTTTTTTAGATGAAGAAACTGAAGCACAGAACTTTCAACAAACTGCCCAAGATCATATGTTTAAAGCTCAATTGATCTTGGCTTTGAACCAGGCCAACACACTGCAGAGACATTCCTGACCACTGTAATCATCTCAGACAGGAAGTAACTTCTTTAGCTAGTCCACTCAGAAATATTGCTCAGCCACATGAACTGAGGAGGCAGTCAGCCAGTCATGGTTGGAAATAGCCAGACAGAAGAGAGATGAAGAGGCAGAGTCCATGAGACTCATTATGAACAGAAAACACAAACAGGCAAAAGATAAAAAACCAAAAATAAAAAATAGCCATATCAGGTAGTTGATGGACAAAATTCAGAGACCGAACAATGTCATCTTTGCTGAAAAGGCCATAGCAAGTACCTTAACCAATTTACTTCCATGGATCCAAAATGGCAGTTCAAATTTCAGTGAGACTCCATTCAAGATGTGGAACTATTTTTGAATCCCTCTGAGATTCCCGTTTTTAAATTTCTTCCTCCTCCCTGCTCCCTCTCCTCCTTTCCTGCCTCTAGCTCTTCCCTCCTTTTTTTCCCTCCCTTTTCTTCTTTTTCTTCTCCTTCTTCTTCTTGTTCTTCTTATTTCTGCCTTTATCAGCATAATAAAACCCTAGTATATAAGAATAAATAAATGGACTCTAGTCCTTAAAAATTGTCCAGTATAGTCAAAAGTTATTACCTTCATAGTCCCTATTCAAAGACTTCTTTCCACTCTCAATTAGGTGTCAATTAGTTCTGCCAAGGTGTCACTTGATAATTATAGCTCTGGCTAACAACAACTTAGAGCACATCTTCTCCATTGAAATGCTCCCTGGGGCATGAGAGTGAATGGGCACCTCTGGGACTTCAAGGACAGCTCCAGCAGTGACCACTGAAGTAAAGAAGTGTCTTTGAAGTCTTGGTTCTTATTTCACAAGTCCATATGTTTTGGATTCTTCCATAATATGAACGTGTTTATTTTACTATAAAATGTTTGTGTTCATGGTTCTGAAAACTAACATGCCACTGTGTGCATTATTGAAATATATAACATTAGCTCCTTGTTATGCTTTGGATATGATATAACCCTGTAAAAATCATATGTGTTGAAAACTTGGTCCTCAATGCAGTAATGTTCAGAGGTGCAGCTTCTGGAATTTGATTAGATTGTGATGACTCAGAATTCATGAATGGATTAATCAATTGACACATTCTTAGTTTGATGGCATTAGGTGAGGTGATGGAAATTTAGGAAATGGGGCTTAGTTAATCGAGTGGGTGACGTGTGTGCAACTTTGGAGACTATATCTTTCCCTCTATAGTTCTTTTCGCTGTGCCTTTTCTTCACCATGAGGTAAGCAGATTTGTTTTACTGTGCCTTCTCGACCATGATGTTCTTCCTTATGAGAGCCAAGTGACCATGGACTGAAACCTTGAAAACCATGAGCCCAAATAATATTTCTCCCTTACATTGTTTTCTCTTGCATTTTGTCATAGCAATGAGAAACTGACTCACACAGGTATAAACGCCTTAAAAAATATGTGCAATTTTAATGCTGTCATTACAGAAGTAAAAACAAAAGCTTTGAATATCTGAAAAACAGCTATAATGACAGTAATACGAATTATAATAAATTATTATTTGCTATCATGAAGTGTTATTTTAGGCCCCTGTCAAATAAATTTTCATGTCACACACACTGTAGAAGCATCCATAAGAATGCACTTGGTTTCTTTTTTCCTTGCTAAATCTAAGTTGAGAGCAATGCTGGAAACATTTTGTCACTGACATACAGTAAAAAATTGCATTTTATATCCCAAACTAGTAACACAATATTTCTAAAGCCAAAATTTCATGAAACACTAAGATTCTCTTACTGTATACTTGTATGATACACTCTGTTGTATTTCATTCTAATTTTCCTTTCCAAAACATGATTAGAGGACCCTCTAAATTGATTTTGCAACCAACCTCTCATGACTCATAGTTTGAAGAACACTGCCAAAAACAATATCTGTATAAAATGGTAGCATGCTGATAAATGGGAGTGATACAGATATTGATTTGACAGTATAGAAATCAAACTTAACAAATATGAGCTACTCTATCCCCCAGACAACATTGAAAGACTAGCAGGACTATATTTAAAGAACAAAACTTTTTGCTCATAACTGTTAAAGTATCCAAAGTCCTACTTGAAAACTTACTTATCCGTTGAACACACAGCATTCATTGCCAACTTGCCTAACTAATCATCAGAGATTGTAACACTTCTGTAGCATGATTTATATTTATTAAAATATTTATTTTAATTTAAAATTGTAGAAAAGCACAAAAGAGACATGTTTCAAAATTCCTACTTAACTTTTCTGTCATTCACTGTGTTTTTAAGTATATGAAGTAAAATATACTTTTTTCTCTTTATTTTTCTCTACAGTTACATACTTTATAAATGATTATTAACTGTTTCATACACAAACTTGAAGTTTTTATTATTCAGACATGTTGTCTCAGGAGACAAAAATTTCATTTTCCATCTATATAGTTCCAATTTGATTTTTTCACAACAAAATGTATAGCATTTTTTTCAAGTTCAGTCCATATAGAGGTACCCATATTTTGGAATGAATGTGGTATTTTATTTCTCTGAATGAACATCTCACACATTACCTAGCCATTTATTTGTTGAGTAGTGTTTATCAATTGAGTAGTAAGTTTCTACTGTTTTGATATTACCACAATGCTGCACAGATATCCTTACCAATACATGTTTTTAAGTACAACTTTTTATTTTGTCTTGTTCCAAAAAATGAGAATGGGGCCAGGGATATAGCTCAGTGGCATACATGACTGCCTGGCAAGTGCAAGGTGCTGAGTTCACTTCCCGGAAAAAAAAAATGAGAACTGTCATTTTAATTTTTAACTGACCTTCAAATTGCCTTCTCAAATATTTCAGACATTCTGTGTTTTCATTAATTATTAATTTTCATTAATATCATCTGAGAGTGCCCATTTTCCAGATCCCTATCAATACTGATATTATTATCAAATGTAAAGCTTTTTGTAAATTTCGTAGACAAAATATCTGTCTTATAATTTTTAAAACTTATGTTAAATTTATTTTAACAGACATGAAAACAAAAAAAGTATACATATTTACTAGTTACCATATGATGTTTAGATACATGCATACACATATGCATGTAGTATTTAAATTAAGGTAAACATATCTATCTCATTATTTCTGGTAACATTAAAAATGTTTTCAGTTTTCTGAAATATATAGTATAATATTGATATCTACAGGGATCACATCCTGCAGTAACGTACCAGAGCTTCTTATTCCTATATAACTATAACTTAGTATCCATTGACCAACATCGCTCCATTACTCCCTCCCATCTGTTCTCTTCAATTTCTTCTAACCACCACTCTAGCTTCAACTTCAGTGAAGTCTATGTTTGTATATTCTACATATTTCCGTGATCATGCAGTACTTCATCATTTATTAATTTTGCACGTCTCTGACTTTGGTCATGAGCTTTAGTTTTACATGTCATATGTATTTTTCTTCTTTACTAAATTGCTTACCCATTTTTCTATGTGGATGCTTACATTTCTTTAAATTTCAGTTATTGAAAAATGTATTATAAAGTCATGGTTATTTCTGTGCTCCATTTTCTCTTACACCTGTCATTTTCTTTTAATTTTATCTCGTGGTGCTCAGTTATGTGTTTTATATTTAAATTTTTTATTAAGAGACAAATAGCTATATGTGTTGTTAGTCTGCTTGTAGTCACAAAGTTTTGTCATAGTAAGACAAGATTCTCCAAATTAATGGTAAAACCAGTCTTTTGGATTAAAAAAGGAAAAAATGTATGTAATTTATTATTTACTATAGTTCACTTGATACTTATTTGTGTGTAACTGGGTCAATTTAAATAATTTGCTGTGTTAGAAAACCAGTCATCTTTAGTAGTTCAAATTTATTCACATACTAATATAAATAAAATTCTCACTTTTATGTATAGTGATATTTCACACTTTACTAATATTGTATGTTTTGCTTCCATAAAATTTTTAATTTAGCTTGTTAGGTGGTGATTTTATTATGTTTACCAAATATTTTACCTCTATTGTTCCTAATTTTAAACTCAGTTTTGTAACATTACATTCCAAACTGTTATTTTTTTTATTTATTTATTTTTTTTGCGACACCGGGGATTGAACTCACAACCTCGCGCCTGCCAGGGCAGGCACTTAAGGCACTGAGCCAAACTTTGGCCCTGGTTTTTTGAGGCAGGGTCGCACATGTAGCTCAGGCCGGCCTTGAGCTCCCGTTGTAGCCCAAGCCGGCCTCGAACTCACAACGCTCCGCCTACCTCAGCCTCCCAAGTGGAGTGCTGGGATTAAAGGCGTGCGCCACCACACCCGGCTATTCGAAACTGTTTTAACCCTTCTCCTTTGGTACCTTTGTTGCGTATATTTCCTTCCTTTTTTCCTCCCCCACTTCCTTCCTTTCTCCCTCCTGCCCCCATGTCTCTTTTCTCCTATGGATTGAACCAGGTACTTTGCACTGAGCTATATCATCTCCACAGTACTGGTAATGCACACATGTAAAACTTAGTTCGATTATTTAAATTTCCTAAATTGAATCTTAGCTTACTTATTTATATAATTTTTAAGGTGTATAATACCAAATTTTATAATGAGTACAGTGAAAGTTATACTGCACAATTTTATACGCCATATTCTCATTTTTACTAATTTCTAAATAATCAATATTTTACATTTTGATTTACTTTCTTATTTATTTGCACCAGCAGTAAAAATTTAAGTCCAGTTAAGAGTTCAGATACTTCTTGGTGTATCTAGTAAAGCATGTATCTAGTATCTTGGCATATCTAGTAAAGTAAGAGGGATCTAGAGAATTTTCTTTTTCCTGTACACATGGAGAATATCAAAAGAGTTGGGATGAGGAATATTAGCTGCAAAATAGAAGGTAAAAGGAAATAACAGCAGCATTTTACTAATTCTTGGGCCTAGAGCCTGCTGAAAGTAATGATATATTTGTTGTTATCATCCTTTTTGAGAAGCACTGGCCTGGAGAAGTTGATGATGTTGTTTTACAAAGTGATTTCCCTTCAGTGTGGGAACATAATCAGTCCAGCATTTGAAACTCAGATGAAAGGCAGGGCAGTGAAATGAGAGGAAGGCCATTCTCGGATCTTCTGTGCTGAATACCACATGACTTCAATGTGCTCAGCATTCTAGGAAAGACTTTGATACTGCTGATTCATTGTTGCCTAAATATTTTTTTCATTTAAGAGAAAAAAGACACAGAAAAGAAAAACAAAAAGCAAAAATGACAAACAAACAACAACAAATCCAATACAATAAGAGTGTAGGTTTACAAAACAAGATGATAGGAACTTGACAATGGTTGTAATACTGCATAGCACTACCTTCAAAGGGTTGTTTAGATTAATAGATACAGACTTGTAAAATTGATCTAATCATAAGAGTATTAACTATTCTTTTCCAATAACTAATACATTTAGTAGTGTAGTCATTTTAGCTATCTTATATATACATATATACAAATTTATGTCTTTTTTCCTTTTCCCTGCATTTTTTTCTTCTTTCCTCTATCCCAATTACTGTTACTCTTTGAACAGCCCCTTAACCCTACACAGTATTTATTGTAGATTTAGGATCATATATACTTTTTCAGTTTCTTACAGTAGGGAGAAAATACAGTATTTACACATGTGACTTTGATTTATTTCACTTCTGAGTATGGTCTTAAGTTGGGTCCATTTACCTATAAAGCGTCAATGCCATTGTATAAAAGTACCACACCTTTTTATTCCTTCTTTGATTGATGGGCACTTGGGTTGTTTCCAAGATTTGGCTATTGCAAATTGTGTTGTTATAAACATGGGTGCACATACCACATGGGTGGTATGACATTTTCAATTCTTCTGGGAAAATGCCCAGAAGTGGGACAGCTGGGTCAAATGGAACCACTACTCCTAGCTTCTTGAGAATCTCCACACTGATTTCCACAGTGGTTGCACCAGTCTACACCCCCACTAACAGTGGAAAAGAGTTCCTTTTTCCCCACAGCCCCTCCAGCATTTGTTACTGGTTGATTTCTTGATCTTAGTCATTCTTTCCGGAGTGAGATGGAATCTCAGTGTTGTTTCAATTTGCATTTCTCGAATGACAGTTGATGTTGAACATTTTTACATATATCTATTTGCCATTTGTATTTCTTCCTTTGAGAACTGTGTATTCATCTCAGATGCTCATTTTTGAATTGGGTCCTTGAATTGTAGGGGCCTGATTTCTTTTTAAATTCTTTATATATTTTAGATAGAAGTCCTTCATCTGAGGGACAGTCGGCTAAGATATTTTCCCAATTTGTGGATTTTTTTTTCGCTGTTTTGGATATTTCCTTTGATATGCTAAAACTTTTTAATAAAATGAGATCCCAGTTGTTGATTCTGGGAAGTATTTCCTGCCCTGTGCAGTTTGATTTTTGCTCATGAACTCTCTGCCTACTCCTATTTTGTCACAATTTTTACCTACTTTGTCTTCCAACAGATTTAGTGTCTCTGCTTTAATATTCAGATATTTGGTTCATTTTGGCTTTAGTTTAGTGCATGGTGATAGACATGGATCTAGTTTTAGTTTATGGCATATAGAAAGCCAGTTTTTCCAGCACCACTTATTAAAGAGACTATCTTTCTTCCACCATACGTGTTTGGCCTCCTTGTCAAAGATGAGGTGGCTGAGTGTGTTTGTAGTTGTGGGTATACTTTCTAATCTTTTCCATTGATCTTCAGGTCTGTTTTCATTCCAGTACCATGCTGATTTTATCACAGTAGATTTGTAATATATTTTCAAGTTGGAAATTTCATGCCTCCTGCCTTACCTTTGTTACCCAGAGTTGCCTTTCCTATTCTAGGTCTCTTCTGGTTCCAGATAAACTTTAGGGATGATTTCTCTAGTTCTGTGAGGTACACAAGTGGTATTTTGATTTGAATTGCATTAGATCTGTATAACAATTTTGGGAGAATGGTCATTTTCGCAATGTTTGTTCTTCCTATCCATGAACAGGGAATATCTTCCATTTTCTGAAATCTTCTTCAATTTCCTTTTTCAGAGTAATGTAATTTTCACTGAATAGACATTTTTCTTCCTTTGTCTGATTGATTCCTAAGTATTTCTTTTTTTTTTTTTTTTGGATGCTACAGTGAAGAGTGTGGTTTCACTTACTTCTGTCTCAGTGAGTTTGTTGTTTGTGTACAAGAATGCTATTGATTTTCAAGTGTTGACTTGGTATCCATCTACCTTACTGAATTTGGTTATTGTGTTTAGTAGTCTTTCAATGGAGTTTTGGGGGGTCTCTATGTAGAGTATCATATCATCTGCAAATAATAATTTAGCTTTTTCCTTTCCTATTCTTATCCCTTTTATTTCTCTCCCTTGTCTAATTGCTCTGCCTAATGTTTCCAGGACTATATTGAATAGGAGTGGTGATAATGGTCATCCTTGTCTTGTTCCTGATTTGTGGTTGAAAGTTTTAAGTTTTTGTTCATTTAGTAAGGTGCTGGCTGTTGGTTTATGATATATGGCTTTCATCAGGTTGAGGTAGAGATCATCTATTTCAATTTTCTGTAGAGTTTTTATCATGAATGAGTGTTGGATTTTGTTGAAAGCTTTTTCTGCATCTGTTGAGATGATCATGTGATTCTTGTCCTTGGCTCTGCTGACATTGTATATTACATTTATTGATTTGCATATGTTGAACAATCCCTTCATTCCTGGAATAAATCTCACTGGGTCATGGTGTGTAATCTTCCTTATGACTTGTTCCATTCTATTTGCCAGTATTTTATTGAGGATTTTTGTATCTATGTTCATTAGGAAGATTGGTGTATAATTTCCTTTTTTGATTGAGTCTTTCTCTGGTTTTGGTATTAGGATAGTACTTGCTTCCAGGAAAGAGTTCGAGAAACTTGCTTCCCTTTCAATTTCATTGAAGAGTTTGAGGAGTGTTGGCATTAAGTCTTCCCTAAATTTCTTGTAGAATTCAGGACCTGGGCTTTTCTTTGTTAGTAAGGTTCTAATTAAATTTTCAATTTCATTAACTGAAATTAGATTATTCAGAAGTTTTATATCTTTTTGATTCACCTTTGGTAATTTATAGGTTTCCTGGAATCTGTCCATTTCTTCTGTTATCGAACCCATGGGAATAAAGGTATCAGAAGTTGGTATTGATGATCTTCTGTATTTCTAGAGGGTCTGTAGTGATTACACCCTTTTCATAACTTATTGCATGGATTTGAGTTTTATCTTTCCTCATTTTGATAAGGTTGATTAAGGGTGTATCAATTTTATTTATTCTTTCAAAAAACCAACTCTTTGATTCTTTCATTCTTTCTATTGTTTCTTAGTTTTGATTGCATTAATTTCTGCTCTGATATTTATAATTTCCTCCCTTCTTTGGGTTTTGGGCTTGACTTGCTCTTCTATTTCTAGAAGTCTGAGGTGCAGCATTAGTTGGTTTCTTTGTGCTCATTCTGTTTTCCTGATGTGAGAATTCACTAGTATAAATTTCCCTCTGAGGACTGCTTTCATTGTGTTCCACAGGTTTCTGTAAGTTGTATTTGCATTTTCATTTGACTGTATATATTGTTTAATTTCTTCTTTAATTTCTTTTGTGACCCATTGATTGTTTAGGAGAGTGTTATTTAATTTTCATGTGTTTATGGGGTTCTTGTGGGGGTTTTCATCATTAATTTCTGATTTTATTACACTATGGCCAGATAATATGCATGGAATTATTTCAATTCCTTTGCATTTACTTAAGCATGTTCTGCGAGCTAGTATATGATCTAATTTAGAGAATGACCCAGGTACACCTGAGATGAATGTGTGTTCTGATGTTTTTGGGTAGAACACTCGGTACACATCTACTAGGTCCATTTGTCCACAAGTTTGATTCAGTTCTGTTGTTTCTTTGCTGATTTTTTGTTTGGTTGATCTGTCTCTTTGTGACAATGGGCTGTTAACTGTATTATTATTTATTTGGTTTTTCATGTCTATTAAGAATTGTCTTACATAGTTGAGTGCTCCCATATTTGGTGTATATATATTTATGTTCATGATCTCTTCTTCTTCATGTTTTCCTCTAACAAATATGTTGGGACGTTTTTGGCTCTTTTGATTATTCTTGGTTTGAAGTTAACATTGTCTGCAAATGAAATAGTTACCCCTGATTTTTTTCCGGGTTCTAGTTGCATGGAGTATTATTTTCATTCCTTTGATTGTTAGTCCATTAATTTCCTTTAGAGTGAAATGTGTTTATTGTATACAGCATATTATTGGATTTTGTTTCTTAATCCACTCTGCCAGTCCATTTCTTTTTATTGGTGAGTTGAGGCCCTTTACATTGATTGATATAACTGATATGTACTGACTTATCCCTGTCATGTTATCTTTCTGTTGTTGGTTTTCTACATTTTCTGTTTAATTTTTTGTCCTGCTTAGTGGTTTCCTTTTGTTGTTGTTCTTGGGATTGCAGTTATCTTTGTCTCTTTCTAGAATGTCTTTCTGTACTCTTTGTAGTGTTTGTTTGGTGGCCATGAATTTCTTCAGTTGTTCTTTGTCATGAAAAAATCTTATTTCTCCATCAATTTTTAAAGATAGTTTTGCAGGATACATCAATCTGGGTTGAAAGTTGTTTTCTTTCAGGATTTGAAATACTTCACTCCAAGCTCCTCTTGACTTGAAGGTTTGTGTTGAGAAGTCTGCCATGATTCCAATAAGATTTCCTACGTAGGTGATCTGTTTCTTATTTCTGACAGTTTGGGTATTCTGTTCTTGTGCTGAATTTCTGATATCTTAATTATTACATGTCTGGGTGAAGATTTATTTTGGTTATGGTTAATTGGGGTTCTGTATTCCTCACTTATCTGTATATGAGATTCTCTTCCCATGTTTGGAAAATTTTCTATTATTTCTGCATATAGTCTCCACAGGTTTTGTTATCGATCCCTGCTTTTTCATTAGCACCTATCAATCTTATATTGCTTCTCTTTGCATCATCTTGCAGCTGTTGAATTGTCATTTCCTGATTCCTTGTTATTTTTAACATATCTTTTCTTTTGTGATTGTAAGCTTCCATGATGTCTTAAAGGCCTGATAGTCTATCTTTGTTTTCATCCAATTGGTTTTGCAAATTTTCTATGGAATTTTTAATTTCCTGAATTTTTCTTTGAATCTGTTTCATGCATTCTAATTCTGTCTTATATTGTTCATTCAAGGTTTCCATCATTTTCTTATGTTCTGCTATTTTTTATCTTGATCTTCTTTAGATACACACAGCATTTCTTTCATGATGTTTGTCATTTTATTTTTTACCCAAGAGATTATTTCTGATCTTATTTCTTCTATAGCTTCATGGAGTTGTTTCTTTACTTCAGTTGCTACCATTTCAGAAAGTTCAGTTGTGTGATTTCCAGTGTCTTCCATTTCAGTGTCTCTTGGGTTTGTTCTCAGTGAGCTGTAGAACTGAGACTGCATCTTGTTTTTTCATTTTGTCATTTTCCTCTGGGAGCTGCGTGGTTGGGCAGGCAGCCTCCTGATGGATAACACTGGAACACTGTGCTGGGTAGAGTTTCAATCCTCCAATATTCCCACAGTTATCTTGGGAACACTGCCAAACTATGGCGCAGAAGCCTTGTGCTCAGTGGCTTGTGAAGCTGTCTCTATGTTTCCCTGATGTACTTTGTTGGGTTGCTCTGGGATGCTAGGCTCAGCAGAGCTTGCATCCTCCCTGAAGCTAGCAGGGGCACACCCCTGGAGTGTGTTGCTGGGGCCTAGAACCTGGCTAGGTGGAGTTCAGAACCTCCACAACTGAGGTGGCTAGCAGAGATGCACCCCTGGGGTGTGGCACTAGGGCCTTATGCCTGACTGGGTGCAATTCAGAGCTTCCAGGACTGAGGCAGCTAGGCAGAGTGGGTCCTGGAGTGTGGCACCACAGGGCTCTTGTGTCAGGCTGTGAGAAATTCAGATCCTCTGGAGCACAGGGCTAGCCAGAGCATGCCCCCAGTGTATGGTTCCAAGGCCTTGCTCTTGACTGGGCAGAGTTCAGAACCTCCAGGACCTGCCATGCAGCTGCACCCCTGAACTATGGAGCTGGGGCCTTGTGCTCTGATGGGTGGAGCTCCAATTCTCCAAGACCCTTTGGCTATGCTGGTCGCTCCCTGGTGAGCAGCTCTAGAACTCTGAGGTGGGCTGGGCTTGGTGCCTCCGTGTCCTGTGAGACTGGCTGGTCATTGCCCTGGTGGATTAAGCAGGGATGCTGGGCTGGGCAAAGCTTGGATCCTCTGTGCAGCTAGCAAGAGCACACTCCCAGAATGTGGCACCAGACCAGGGCCTTAAGCCTGGCTGGGTGGAGCTCAGAACCTCCAGGACTCAGGAGGCTAGGTGAAGTGTGCCCCCAGAGTGGGGCACCACTGGGACCTTATACCAGGCTGCAAGGAGTTCAGAGTCTCTGACACACGTGGCTATCCAGAGCGTGCCCCCAGCTGGGTCCTTGCTTTTGGCTGGATGGAGTTTGGAACCCCCAGGACCTCGTATAAATATTTTTAGACACCTGCTTAATGCCAAACTGAAGAATCTGTGAGGGACTGTGCTGAGTCCTTTGTAGGCCGCATCCTCAGCATGTGCATTTGCTCAACTACACCACAATGGGAGGTTACTATGAGGATATGTGAGGCACTGTCTCACCCCAAGAGGGTTTGGTAGTAGATCAGCGAAAGGAGAGATAGAGGAAAACATGAAAGGGCTGTATATGTGCTCGCGAGAAACTTCTCAGAACCTCAGCAAATACCTTCATGACATTTTAAGGGGATTTACAGAGGTTCTACTTCCATAGGTACAGTAACAATTATAATTTTGTGAGTTATTACCATGTATTTGTCTATGTATTCCAAACATCAGTGTGGGTGATGCATGTTTGTTTGGTTATTTTTGATACTAGGACAACCACTGGAAAAGGGGACAAGGACTTTATCTTTATTTCTGTCTTATACTGTTTTATACTTTCTGTCATCTCCAAAGGAGAGGATTTCAAATTTGCTCAAAGAAAATGTGTACCAGATTCCTGTGTTTCTGGATTATGCATGAGGTAAATTATTTATTCAGTAAAATGACTTTGTGCAGAAATTAGCATCATTGCTCACTATGAAGAGGAAGATGATGCTGAAGGAAATTGAATGACTGGTAGAAGTCACATGCATAGCACAAAGTTCTTTCCAGAAAGTAATATGTGTTCAGTCAATGTCTACTGAAGCAACAGTGGTATAAATCTCAGCTTGATTATGCACTCCATTGTAGCAATTTAAATTGGGGTTGGATGAGTGAAAAATCACTGAATAATAAGAATTTGCAATTACTACACATTTCAAAGTAACCTACAATAAAATCTATTTAAAAATCTCACTTCTCACCACAGATGGGTTTGTAAGGTATGGAAAAATATATAATATGTAATTATCTGAAGAGAAACACTACAGTTGGTACAGATAAGTATGGAATTAATGTTAGTTGTATTAGAATTGTTCATTAGATTTAATCAAGTGTTTGTTCAAATGCGTATCTTGCATACCTCCGTGTTACCAAATGCTGTGAAAGAGAGAATGAAACAAAATACACTCACTACCTCCTTTCTAAAAGGAACTTATATGTAGGAAGGTGCATGACATTTGCACTTGAGGCAGAAAGGTCATTCTGTCATCTGAAACATGTAATAGCTCATAGTAGAAATAATGCTGTGTTGGGATTTCTGCCTTTATTACATAGCAGATGTGGAGATTTTTCTTTTGTATTTCATCTCTGAAGCTTTTTCTCATCAGTAAAACAAAAGGAGCAGGTCTGTAGATCTACTAAGTTTTCCAGTATCAAGTGCAAGAACTTTATAAATTATTTAGGAATGACCATTTCTTTCTGGATCAGGAAAAATATTGAAGAAAAAAATTACATTTGATCCTAGTTATGAATGATTTAAGAACCATCAAATAAACAAAGGGGAAGAAAATCAGATTTTAGAAATAATTTGTTTACTATCAGAGTAATAGTGTCTTAAATTATGTTATTACTTTAGCCACAAAACATTTTTTTGGTCCTCAGCATACATGGCAAAAAGACGTTGAAAGATCTGAGCAAAAATGTCCAAGAGACCAGATTCTAAATCATCTCTGTGATGTACACCTATTAAATTTTCTATAAGTTGTCTTTACAGTTACTTGAAAAATGTGTGCATATCAGCATACACTTTTTAATTTAATAACAAACTCAGTTATGGAGCTTCTCTGTATTTCAACAACTTTCCTTACATTCTGTAAAATTGATATATCCTGGTTAGGAGTTCCTAGTAATGTTGAAATCATGTGATTATCAATCTTTATCTTGCACACATTTTTGCAAATATATCTTGATTGCCTAACACTGAAATATTCTGATGGAAATGAAAAAAATGAATCAATCATATTGGTGTCAAGCAAACAGTTGGTTGACTGAATTGTTGAGCATTCATCCAGATGTTACTAGTAATCAACCAATGTTGTGTGTATGTTTGTAAGTGTGACAGTGTATGATACAGTGTTCTTACATATTTTGATACTTTTTTTAGAGACACAGATTTTGAAACTCCCCTAGTTTTCTGTGACTTGAATTAAAATCACTACTAATAGTGCCACCTTGTGACTGAAATGTAAAATCAAGAGTATGTTATTATATGTCAGATATTTAAAGCTAAAAATAAGCATATAAAATGATCTCCAAAAATTATATTATATGTCAGATATTTAAAGCTAAAAATAAGCATATAAAATGATCTTTCAAAATCAAACAGTCAAGCTTCTAGAGAGGTGATTTATTTAAATGGTTCAGTTCAGTAAGTAGTGTCACTGGGACTAAAATTCAGCATTCATGATCTTTTTGTTTAATACATTTTAATATATCACATTCTTAAGAGAACTCACTTTGGTGACAAAAGCAAAGTAATTAGTTTTATTAAGGCAAATTATGGGCATAGTATCAATTTAAATTTAACTTATTGTTGCAGTTGGATTCAGTTTTGATATTTAAGTACCATAAAAATCCTGATAGTGAATATATAGAGCAATTATGTAAGCTATTATTATTAATGGGTGTCAGGGTCAGTTAATTTACAGATTATTATTTTTAGATTGTTTCAAAATATATTAAGTTAAGAGAATTCATCTAAATATCTTCTCCCATATTATTTAAGTTTTATTTCATTAAGACATAATACCACATTAGTTTTCAAAAGTGATTTTTTTTTTCTGGCAAGTGCAAGGGATTGAACCTAGGGTCTTGAATATTACAGGCAAATGCCATACCACTTAGGTCAACCTCCAACACATAGAAGTTATTAGTGACAGATGGCGGAGAGGAAATGGCACAACAGAACTTCAGCAATGAATGATCTAAAAAGTTTGAAGTACCTTTTAATCTAAATATTAGGAAACTGTTATATTGTGTATTTTCATACAGTTTTTATAAATCCAGTCTTTTTTTATCAGACTTCATATAAGGTTTTTTAATTAATAAAGATATGTAAAACTATAACTAAGTAAGCTGGGCATAAAAATGTGGAAAAGAGTTAGTGTACCTGGTTTCCACTGTGAGAACACATTTTAAAGTTATTTTTGAAAACTATGGAGCATTTACTAACATCTATTTGAATGTTCCCATAATACTATTTTTTAAGTAGTGGGAAAATGGAAGAATTTGAAATGATGAAAAATAAAGAGAAGGAAAAAAGTCATTTTTCATGGCAATTGTGATGTGCTGGGAATATCACAAATACTCGGATTCAGTGGTTTTGTTGAAAAAGGGATTTAGAGTTTTAACCCAATTTTTCATTGAATTTGCCAAGATAATATTATTTCCAGATTTCAATTTACCTTTCAACTTTGCCTACTCTTCCAATGATTTGAAGACAATAGTCACTAAGCATATGTATATATACAAATACGTATACATATATATGTATTCATGTGCATTATATGCCTTAAAATTTGTCTTCATGTAATGGAACAAAGCCTTTGTTGTATACATTTCTAGATTTTGGAATTAATAAATTTACCTAATTTGTAGTCTGTTTCTTTCCTTGTTTAACAAAAATCATTTTATAGTAAAATATTTTATGGTCATTGTTTCTAAATGATAAACAACTTAAAATAATGACAGTGTTTTCTAAATTAAAGTTATAAAGTTTTTCAAATTCATGCTGTTACGTATCAGAAATTATCCCAGAGAAGCGAAGGCAATAAATCAGAAACTAAGAGTCTTTTTCCTTGGGTGATTTGATTATAGAAATTTGATTGTAGTCCCTGAATAAAGTCTTTGCCTATTAAGGGAAAAGGAACAGGAGGAGGAGATAAAGAATGCAAAACTGAAAGGCAAAAAAAATAAGGTACAATGAGTAAAAAGAAGAGGAAGAAGAATCGGGAGGAGGAAAAGGAGGAGGAGGAGGAGGAAGAGAAAATGTTGTATCTCTAGGCCCATTTTAATTTAAAACTTTTCCATACATTTTGTTTTATCATCCTGGTTGTTTTTATAGTAATGATAATTTGAGACAGATGATCTAAATATTAAAAATGTGATAAAGAAGAGGATAATGAGGAAGAGTGAATTCTGAAAGACATGCTTAATTTTATAGAATGCTAAGAAAGCCACTGCTGAAAGCTAGGAAAACAACAAAAATGTAACCATATCAAAAGTCAGATATCTCCATGTATCATTCAATATTGACAAACTCAAAAATATTTTTAAAAATCCAATAGAATATTTTGTTTCCATCCAGTTCTGAATGAAGGAGGAAACCAGACTATCAACTG
>RJWM01027769.1:0-26400 GCA_004363535.1 Dasyprocta punctata | reverse complement strand
GCAAGGTTTGCCTTACATTTTGGAGGAATTTGGGACTTAAGCTTTTCAACAATGCTGAAACTGTTAAGACCTTGGCAACTCTTGCAGATGGACTAAATGCTTTTTGCATAAAGGGATATGCATGAGTCTTTGGGTGTCCAAGGACAAAATGGTGTTTCTAACGTAATATAATGTTCATACACTTAGTGCTGTTTTGGGTTTTGTTTTTTTTTGTTTTGTTTTGTTTTGTTTTTTGTATCTGGGATCAAACTCACAACCTTGTGCCTGCCAAAGAAATAAAGAATTTTAGTCTGCCTGGTGAATTGAAAATTGATGGACAATTTAAACCCCAGCTGAACTGAATCATGCCTGGCATAGACCTTCTAGCTTCCAAATCAGACCTTGGGGCCTTCCAAGCACTGATCTGTAAAACAGACTTGCATGAGTCATTGTCGTGGGCTCTAGGCCTTCAGTTAGACTCATGAAGGGAATTGTCATGGGTTCCAGGACTTCAGCTGGACTCATGCAGGACACAGCTTTGAGATTCAGGTCCTCAGCTGTTCCTTGGGTCTCAGTGTGTGAACAGGTTTTCTGCACTTCCTTTGTATTTGACCCCTTGGGTGACCATTATAAATAATAGTATAAATAATGTGTCTTGTGTTGTCTTGTTTTCCTTGCAATCTCTGACTACAGCAGTCTGTTACAAATTTTGCACAGTAGTCAAGCTGTGAAAGAAACGTTAATGTCCACAGAGAGGTGATAGATAAAATTAAGTTGCATAAACATATATGTGGAACATTATTTGGTCTCACAATTGAAGAAAATCCATCCTTGAGCAACATAGAATGACCACAGAGAACATTATGCTAAGAAAAAAGCCCAGACAGGAGAACAAATTGGGTATGTTACACTGTGTAGGATAAAGCTAAATCAGTCTAACTCATAGAATCAGAGAGTGGAATGGCAGTGCTCTTGATCTGTGGGAAGGGAAGGTGAGATGTGAGTCAGCAAGTAAAAAGTATCGGGTACCATGATAAGTAAGCTATGGCGATCCACTTATCCTCACATTGCGCTATTATCAATACTGTAATGGATACATAAAATTTTATTGAGAGAATAAATCATGTTAGGTGGTCGAATAATAACAATAATCATGAAAGTAGGACATCACTTTAAGGGGTAACTTAATAGGTAACTGGAGGGTTTTATTGCATTGATAGTCGTACAAATATTGCATCTGTATGTATATCTGCAGAGCAATGAATTTGCAGGTATAATACATGGAATTTTTTGCATGTTATTTGTACTTCTATGAACTGGTTGTAAAGATGACAGTCAATGTATTGAATGTTTGTCACCCTATAATGTTTTCCTATACCTTTGTAGTCACTTTGCCCCTTTCCATTAGTTTCTGGCAAACACTGATACATTTCTGCCTAGTTATGCCTTCACCTGAATGTTGCATTAAAAAATAAAAAGCCACAAGTTATATAGTCCTTTGAGACTGACT
Source organism: Dasyprocta punctata (assembly GCA_004363535.1). Taxonomy (NCBI): domain Eukaryota; kingdom Metazoa; phylum Chordata; class Mammalia; order Rodentia; family Dasyproctidae; genus Dasyprocta; species Dasyprocta punctata. The sequence goes on along the minus strand of RJWM01027769.1, from coordinate 24,911 downwards.
TCTTTCTCATCATGCATTGGTCATTGAGAATTCCTGTAAATATCAGCAGAACATTCATTTTTACTGCTAAGTATTGTTCCATTTTACAGACTTCATCCTAAACTCTCAATACTCACAGTCAGAAAGGGCAGAGAAAAGCCTTTGTTACTTGCTGCGCCCACATCACCGTGATTGTGCTTTTTATTGTTCCCTCTATTGTCATGTATGTTTGACCTGTTTTCAACTTTACTGTTGATAAATTAATGACCATATTTTATAGAGTTATTACCTCTATGCTGAATCCTTTAATATATACTTTGAGAAATTCAGAAATGAAAAATTCTGTGGGAAATCTCTGGTGTCAGAAGTTAACTATGGAGTGAATATGTTAATGCTGAACCAATGATTAATTCTAGTGCAAGAAACATGCAATAAATCCTAAGGATGATGCTGCCACCTCACTGAATTCTTTAAGAATGTATCTCTTTACTCATACAAAACTGCTAAAGGTGGAGAATTAATTTTACTTATGTAATAGTTTGTGGCAAATGTGGCCAAAGCACCAGTTTCTGTTCTCTTAGAAGTAAATAAAAGGTTTAAACCAAGCACAGCATATCTTCTAACTTGCTTTATCACCTATCCTTTAAGCTAGGACTTCAACATAGTGGTTGCATTATTTTCAAGGATTTAAAACAAGCTCCTTTTGGAAATTTTCTGTGACCCATATTCATGAGAACGTAATATGTCTAATGCTCAGATAATTTCTGAATGAAAGATGGATTTTCAAGTTGTGATGTTCATTATTTGATCAGTATAATAGATTTACTAACTGGATTGTGAGATTTGCTTTAAAATTTCTTCTATTCCTCAGGTCAAAATCTATTGCATTGTCAGTTTAGGGTTGTTGAATGTAAGATGACATTGTGTTTAGATAAAGAGATCTTCAGTGAACAGTTTTCTTAAGAAAATGAGACTCAGTTATGATGAAACCAGATTGAAGTTGCTTATTGCTGTTTCAAAAAACCATAAAAAGCCAAGTCGGGATTGTCATGGATTTTGCCAAGTACCCACTGTAGTGGAACTACCTCAGTCAATGTATTCAATGCCTATCACCCTGCAGTGTTTTTCTGTACTTTTGTAGTCAACTTGTCTCTTTCCATTAGGTCCTAAAAATCCTGATACATTTGTGTCCTAATTTTGCTTTTACCTGAATACTGAATTTATAAATGTGAAGCCTCAGGATATATAGTTCTTCAAAACTGGATCTTTTCTTGCATGCATTTGAGGTCTTTGAGTATTCTTGTTGATATCAGCAGAACATTCATTTGCATATCTAGCATAGTTTGTTTAGCATCATTAATCCCTTTTCCAATTAGAGATACTCAAGTTCTTTCCAGATATTTCAAATTATGAATAAAACTGTTCTAATATTATAATATACAATGTGTATGAGGGGATAGGTTTTCAGTTAGTTGTAACTTTTCATTACACAGGCAAATATCTAGGAATACAAGGGGTTTTATGATAAGTGTATATTTGACTTACCATGGGAAACATCCAAACTGTTTTCCAAAGTGTCCCATTTTGTTTCCCAGCTAGCAAAAATGAAATTTTCAGGTTCTATCCCTTCTTGTCAGAAGTTGGTGTCAAAGAGATTTTTAAATTTTAGCCATCTTAATTGGAATTCAGTGATAGCATTTCAGTTTTGAATGATTAATACTATTGATTATCTTTCTAGGTGCTGAAATTTCTTTTATATGTCTTCTTTGTTAAGTGGATGCTTGGCCCATTCAATACTGAGTTATTACTACTGAACGCTGTGTTTATTACACATCCTTGAAACAAATTCTCCATCAGTTTAATGATTTGCACATATTGTGCCCCCAACAGTGACTTGTTTTTTCATTCTCCTAAAAGTATCTGCACAATAAAATGTGTCAGTTTATATGGAGTAAAATTTACAACTTCACTCTTTTATTAGTCATTTTTGTCATGTTTAGGAAATCATTATGCAATCCAAACTCACAAAATTTTCTCTGACATTTCCCTTTACAGCATTTGTAGTTTTGGGTTTAACATTAGGTTTATAGGTAATTTTGGGTTAACTTTTAATTATACTGTGAGGTATTGATCAGTATATACTTTTTGCAAGTGGAAGTCCAATTACCTCAGTACTGTTTCTGACAATACTATTTCTCTTTCTCTCTGAAAATCTGTGAAAGAGTCATAGACCCACAGTCTAGATCTATTTCTGAATTATCTATTCACGCACTTAAATAAGAATTTTCTCCAATAATGCACTTCATGCTGTGAATATAACTCCAGCAGTATGAGTTATTCAACTTTTGTCTTCTTCAAAATTATTTTGATTGTTTTAGCTCTTTTGTACTTTCATAAAAATTATTGAAACAACTTTTCAGTGTCTACAATTAAATCAGTAGGTTGCTGTTTAGAATTTCTTTGAACCTGTAGATGAATTAGAGGAGATATGACATGTTAATAATGAGTCTTTTCTATTCATGGCTGTGGTGAACTGCCTCATGCTTTGATTTCCTCTGACTGCTTTTATTAGCATTTTGTAGTTCCTAAAAGTTCTGAACTTTCAGGACAAGTCATGGAAAATGTTTATTGAAATGTGAATATGGCCTTTCTAAAATAAATACTGCATATCATATAGTTTTCAAGAGTCCACTGCTGGGATGTTTATTGGAACAGAAATAGAAAATAGAAGACAGATGTGAGATTTCTTTACATATCCCCATGTATTCATGGAACAATAACCATGGTAGGAAAGAAACGAGGTCATAACACACATTGCCATATAGTATCTCAATGATTTAAAATGTACAGAAGATGTATCTGACATAAATTGGTCTATAAATTGATAACAATAATATTCATACAATTAGTCCCAAAGAACCCAAATTAATTTGAAACCCAATAATATCTCAACTTCTAATGTAATATATTCTACAGGAAAAAAAACTGCAAAGAAATGTTTTGAAAAGTAGCCCTATTTTAATAGTGCCATTAGTAGTATTTTCTATTATTTCTAGCTATATATAATTGTATAATTAATGTAATGTATAATTAATTTCTAAATAAGAATCACATATACTTAAAGCATACACTTGAAGTTTTGAATTTGAATATACTATGGAATTGCCATGACAACCTAAAAACATATTGATCACCTCAGTAAATCAGTCATTTTTTTCATTTCTTATTGTGGTTAGAATATTTCAGGTCCACCATTTTAACCAATTTAGAAATGAATTATAGTTTTTTAGGAAATTTCCAGTATACAATACAGTCTTCGTAACTGTAGCTATTATGCTGCATGTAAAATATAGAAACCATTTTTCTTGCTTATCCAATCTTGCAGGCTTTGATAAGCATCATTCTACTCCTCTTTACTGTGAAAGTATTTTATATCCCACATATAATTGAAATAAGGCATTATCTTCTGAGTCATAGTAATATATCTTTCAGGTTCACTCATATTGTCATAAATAACAGCATATCATTCTTATGTAAGGGTAAGTAATATTGCATTATAAGTATTTCATAAATAAAAATACAATAAAATATTTTATCATATGAATATTATGTGATGATTATAGTTAATATGATAACATCTGTCAGTGGTACCTCGGTTCACATACTTAATTGGTTCCACAATTCTGGGGAAGATGGTGCTCCACACTTGATGCAGAGTGTGTGAAAGGAGGCAAAATCTTGCCATATACTTCTGTTTGTGAACTGAATACTTCGTGAACAGAATGGTTAGTGAATCGAGGTACTGCATTACTGTATTGTATATGACCTCCCAAGTTATTCTATAATATATAATTCAAATGCACATATGTCACTTTTTGGTTGTCCATTCATTGAATGATGCACACTGCTGTTTTTATGTTGATTTATGTGAATAATGCTGCCATGAAGTGCAGATCTGTATAATTACTATCCAGAAACACAAATGCTGGATGATATTGTAGTTCTAATTTAATTTTTTTGAGGAGCCTCCATACTTTTTCTATAAGCACTGTACCAATTTACAGTCCCAACAAGAGTGTACAAGTTTGTCTTTTCTCTATGTCTTCACTAATAATAATTGTTATTTTATATCTGTTCAGTAATAGCCATTCTAACAGATATGAGGTCATTCATTGCAGCAATTTTGAATAGTATTTTTCTGTTGATTACTCAAACTGAGCACTGTTTCATTTATCTGTTGGCTATATTCACGTTTTAATTTGAAACTATCTACTAAGATACTTTATTCATTTTTTTCCTTTTTTCTTATCTTTTCTCCTTTCTTGGTATTAAGTATTCTGATTGTCTGATTTTCTAAACTTTCACTTTTTACCACATACATGGAACACAGGAGGACTAAAAAAGAGGAAAGTTTATTGATCTCATCCTCTAAGATCAGCAGAGTGCACCAAAACTTACAACTTGAATCAAATGATTGTGTTCTCATGCAGGTGACTGAGGGGTATCTACTTGTATGATTCTATGCTAGGCTTTATACTGCACAACAAAAGCACATAGGTGACTTAGGAACTAACAGTCTTTTAAAAATTCTACATGAACAGGGAGTGATGCTGCACACCTATAATCCCAGCACTCTGGAGGCTGAAGTAGGAGGAGCTCTGTGAGTTTAAGGCCAGTCTGTGACACATAGTGAGTTCAAGGTCAGCCTGAACTGCATAGAGAAACCCTGTGTCAAAAGACAAAAAAATTCTATTTGATTCTGATGATCAGTTATATTAAAGAGTCTTATGTGATTGCTAAAATATGTATTTATTGATTCCAACATTAATAATCTTCTTGGATATTTTAATATTATAAAATGAAGAATGATATGAGCATCTCAAACTCCAGTGTTCTTACAGACTAATTTACATGTAATGATTTGGAAAATATTTTAGTGTGCAGGTATTTTTAATATCTTAACAGGATTGACTGAGTTGTTTTCTAAACGTTCTTTAGAATGCAAAAAATAGAGGATGGTGTATCTGTAGAAGTTAAAGAGTGACTTCAGAGAGCGTAACGTAATATATGAATAAGTCTACTTTTAGTTTAATTTCTAGGAATGTTAGGTAAAGCAAGAGGAGGACTCAGATTGACCTTGACCTTAATGAAGTGAAGGGATTCACACAACAAATGCAGAGAGATGAGTTGGAGTGTATGCTTGGAAGAGATCTATAAGTCAAAGGACAGAATTTATCACATCTTACCTTGTCTTACCTTATGTTATTTTGTTTTAGTTTAGTTTAGTTTAGATAAGTTTAGTTTAGTTTAGTTTAGATAAGTTTAGTTTAGTTTGGTTTGTTTTTTGAGACAGAGTCTCACTATGCAGTTCAGGCTGGCCTTGAAAATTCACTAGGTAGCTCAGGCTGGTCTTGAAGGATAGAATTTTTAAAACAGAGATACAGACACACTATGTAACTATGCAGAGAGAGTTCTGGATATAGGGAGGGCAATGGAAGATGCAGGAATCATGGAAACAGTGTTCTTAAGAGGGATGAAGGAGGTGGACCCTGCAGGAACAGATGGGACCACAGCTGGGAAAACAGAAAATCCAGGTTTGTAAGGAGCAAACTGCAGAATTCCTGAAGTCGGTCTAAAATACCTATAAAAGTCAAGGTGTGTTTAGAGAGTAACTGTCATGAATAGATTTATTTAAAGAAATATCTGGGTTACTGACTATTGGTCAAATGTATAGTATAATTGTTTTTCCTGGATGTGAAGGCTTCTTCACATTGTTTCTCTCAGTCTTTATCCTTTCTCTGTCTCTCCCTTTCCTTCTCGCTCTTCTCTATTTCTGTTTCTCTCTCTCCCTCTCTCTCTCCCTCCTTCTTTCTGTCTTTCTCTAAAGTAAGCTTTTTCTACTCAACTAATTTTACTTTTTCACATCATCACTTGTCTTTCACCGCACTGACAAGACAAATGTAAAGTATATTTGCAACAAAACCTATCTTTCCATATTCTTCACTCTCGTCATAACTATGCACAAGCATTTACAAGTGGATATATATATGATATTTTTATTTTTGCTTCATAATAATATACCTTATAATTAGTTTTTATATATTTCTTTTTTTCCACAAACAGCTGTGGAAATCTCTCAAATAGTACTGATATACTAGTCATTAATTGTTTTAAAATGCTTTTTACTATATAACAGATTTTGTAGTTACTCAACCACTTGTTTATTGTCATGCACCTATATTTGTTATATTTTTTTTGTTTAATGCTGTTATGAATGCCACAAAAACATACTGTGCCTATATCCTATGTACTAGGACTTTAATTTGCATGGGTTAGATTTAAAAATGCATTTATTATAGAATCTATGAATATTTTTATTTCCAGCAGAGGTTGAAAAATTATGTTTCAAAACTGTATAAAGCTTACATTTTATTAGATGTGGAAGAAAATATCTTCTTTGCATTTGAAGCAACCACAATTAAAGATTTACCACTCTAAATCTCAAGTAAATGGAGTTATACCCATTTTTAAAAAATTTGCTATTTTCTGTTTTCAGGGAAATTCTGCATCCTATCATGTGTTTATTGTTCGTTTGACTGCATTTTTCCTTTATTGGTTACTTATTTCATTTATATACTATACAAAAGGTTTGTACTTGTTTATAAATTTCTTGAAGGTCTTTGTCTTTTTTAGGTATTAACTTTTTATGCTCTCTAAAATACAAATCTCTTCTTCAAACTTATTCAGTGTATTTACTTATGGCATCCTTTTCGACATGCTTAAAATGTTTCAAAATTTACAAGTGCATATATTTAAAATTTATGCTATTAGTTGAGAAGATTCTTCTACTCCAAGAATACAGAAAGTCACTTCTCTTTTATTTCCTCAAAGTTAATACAAAGTAATTCTTGCTGTTTTACATTAATTTTAGCCCATCTTTATTGTTGTTTATGGTGCTATATACACAAACATCTTCACTAGCTTCGATATGGAAAGCTAGTTAGGGATGTTGCTTTTTGTCTCGTGATCGGTCCTTTTCCCATATGCCCCTAATTTATTTCTGACACTGTTAATCTGTAAGAATGCTAAAGTTAGGCATAATGCTTTATCAGGCTTGCATTCTTTTCTCAGAGAGTTCTAAAACATAATAAGTGATAGTCCTTATTTGTGGAATAAACATATTATTCAAAAATTTCTTGGACTCACTAGTAATAATTTTCTTTGCAGATAATTTTGTTCTGAAAAGAGATACAAGGACACACAGATGGACATATGGAACAAAGGAACAATGTGACTGAGTTTGTGCTCTTGGGGTTCACTCAGAGCCTCCAGGGTCAGAAAATATTATTTGCTGTGTTCTTGCTGATCTTCCTGGTGACAACGGCAGGCAACCTACTCATTGTTTTGACTGTGATGCTCAGCCCAGCCTTGGATGCCCCTATGTTCTTCTTTCTTGGAAACTTATTATTTATGGATGCTGTTTATTCCACTAAGTTATCCCAAATATGATTATAGATTTACTCTATGAGAAGAAGTCCATTTCCTTCCAAGCTTGTATGACTCAACTTTTTGTAGGTCGTTTATTTGGTGGTGCTGAGATTTTGCTACTGGTGGCCACGGCCTATGACCATTACGTGGCCATCTGCAAACCCCTGCGTTATCTGACCGTCGTGAACCAACAACTCTATGTATAGCTGTTGGTATTGGCTTGGGTTGGGGGTTTTGTACATGCAGTCCTCCATCTTCTCTTTGTACAAACTTCCTTTCTGTGGCCCCAATGTCATCGATCACTTCATATGTGACATGTACCCCTTATTAAAACTCGCATGTACAGACACCTATGTTACTGGCCTCACAGTACTAGCCAATGATGGGGCGATCTGTATGGTCATCTACATGCTCGTATTAATCTCCTATGGGATCATTCTGCACTCCCTGAGAAACCTGAGCCAGGAAGGGAGGCGCAAGGCCTTATCCTACTGTGGCTCCCATATCACAGTGGTCATCCTCTTCTTTGTTCCTCGCATTTTTCTTTATGTGAGACCTCCCTCTCTACTTTGCCCATTGATAAATTCTTGACTGTGTTTTACACCATTATCACTCCTATGTTGAACCCCCTCAACTATACGCTGAGAAATGCAGAGATGAAAAGTGCCATGAAGAACTGGCCTAGGAAACAAAAATGAATCAATAGCAAAATTTATAGTTTCAATATTCAGTAAAGAAGTACTTCTTCCATAAAATCATGCGTGATTATTTCATTACACTAATATCTGTCTCAAAGTTAATAACCGTGCAGAATGGAAAATATTTATTTATGAATTTTTCTAATGACCTGTATATATTCCGAAGACTATTAGAATTTGTTAGGAAAATATGTTTGCATTTTACTGAATAAAATGTTTCTGTAGAGGTTACAGATGTACCCGTCATCATCAATACTGGAAATTTATTTTACTTAATGAAACACTTTATATTTCTTTCATGAATAAATGTAATAGTGTTTCAGAATTAATAGTCAAAAACAAAATAATATGTACATGCTATATTCTTCCCTTGTCAAGTGCAGAAAATATTATATCATTTATTTGAAGAATATATTTTACTTTTTGTACTTGAAAGGTACATTAAAACACAATTTTGTACATGTGTTTTAACATGCTCATGCTGAAATGAAATACTATTTTATTTTAAATACTAATCATAAAAGGCTAAGTAAACAGAAAGAATCTACATCTTGTCTTAAGCTGGGTCAATTTGTCCACTTTCTTATTTCTTGGACTTTTTTCTCTCACAAACTTGCTGCTTTTGTTTTTCAAGAATATCTGTGTATTTATTTGCAATACCCAGCAATCCCACCCATCCTGGAGCTTGGTTCACATACATATTCCATCCTGATAGTCTTTGCTTTTCCTTCCCTCATCAGTCTCTCCACATCCCCAGATCTCCTCCCATGTTAAAAAGTCTGCCTACAAGATTCATATCATCTTCCTTGTACTTTTGGCTAAAAATTGGGTTAAGGAGAGGAACTCCAGACATATGTCACCTGCGAAGGCACAATGAATCAGAAAGGAAAAATGCAGACTGAAAATAAATATAAGAAAATATTATACCATGCATCTGGAGCCTGAAAAAAAGCACAAGCACTCTGCTATTTCAGACTTCAAGGCAAGACTGATCAGAAGAAACTAAGAAGGCAAATGGAACCATTCAACAGGAGAAGATAGTAATTGTAAATATATGTACACTGAATTTCAGAGCAACCAACTTAATAAAACAAAAGATATTGGAGTAAAAAGTTAAATATTTAGCCAAGAATCATAGCAGGGGCCTTCTATATCCATCTCATAAATAAAAAGTTTCTCTAGACAATAAGTCAACAAAAAAGCATCAGAGTTGGAGTTTTCCATTGAACAAATGGATTCAACAAAGATCTACAGAGTGATTTACCCATCAAGAGCAGAAAAACAAATATTTTTCAGTAGAATATGGAAAATTTCCAAAACTAGTCCACAAGTTAGGTCATAAAATTGCTAAAATAATTACAAAATTAAGCCCTTGTATAGTATTGGATATAGAGAAATGAAAGTGGAAATTAACAGCAAAGGAAATTACAAAATCTATGCAAGCACATGGAGATTAAATATTACTCTCTAGAATAATGATTGGGTCACAAACAGACTCAGAGAAACATTAAAAATTTCCTTTTAAATCCCAAGTCTTTTTTCATTTAGGGCTTGCTCATAGAATGGGAACTGTTTGGGGAAGTTAGCTTCATTTGAATTTGTTCCAAATACTGAAAAAAACTAATTTATCAAAATAGTGATAATACAAAAAAGCTATAAAGTGAAACTGACTATAATCTGAAGGGTTGATTTCCTGTTAGAATTACCAATTGAGTTTCTAGGAACCAAAATATTGCCAAAGCTTTAGTGTATCTCTATCCAGTTCTATTCTTAAGGTCTCATGTTGTATTAGTCGGGTTTGCTGCCACTTGGACAAAATAACTGACATTCACAATGTCAAACAAAGAAGTTGCATTCACTTATGAATTGGGGACCTTCATTTCATGGTTAGCTGATGCCAGTCAGGAGAGGCATGAAGAAAATGTATGACCGAAGTAAGTTGCTCAACTCATGGCTGTCAAGAAGCAGAATAAGGAATGGGAGGAGGAAAGGACAAGAACACAATCATTCAGGTTTCACCGAGTAACCCAACCCTTCTGCTAAGGACCTACCCTGAGGCGGTAGTCTTGAAACTGTTGTTAGTCACCCCCAGTACAAAACCAGCTTCATAAAATTGTTTGTGCAAGAAATAGTGATAGCTCCTCCAATAAATTTGCTGTTCTTAAAAATTAAAATAAATGCATAGGTTTAAGGATATGCTCATCAAATTCATGTATTTTATTAAGGCATGATCTTTTAAAAATATGCCTTTCACTAGTTACTATCAATTTTACAAAACACTGAGGTTCAAAGAAATAGTTTCATATATGTACATAACTACTCATGTTTTGATCAGATTCAATCACCTTACTATCCTACGTTAAAGCCATAAGTCATGATTTTAATAAGAGTTTTTGTGTATTTCGTTTCTGCTCAAACTGGCAATTCCCTTTTTGATGACTTGACCTTGAACTACAACATTCCCACAGAGGATATGTCTCTGGATACCGTGTTTTAGATGGTTATTCCTCTGGCATCTCTGGAGTTGCATACTGTACACTTAGAATTATAACTGAGGTCCCAGTGAGTTTAATTAAAGAAAAAACCACATTGGAGATTCAACAAATGAGTGAGTCAGTGATATGTGTTATGGTGCAGATAAAGTGTTCACAGACATTTGCCCTAACTTAATGGAGTGGTAGTTTATACCAATAGTTATAGGAGTATTTTCTTAGGAGTTGATCAACTCAAATCATGACAGACTAGGGATTAAATTATACCTCCATACTTAGTCAATCTTATACTCAAGCATATGGTGTGTGAATTCAGAACAGTATATTTGACTGGTATCAACAATAATTTTATTATTTCACTTTTGTAAGGCTAAAACAAAAATTGGAAACACATATGTACTTCCTAAATTTTTCCCCACAAAATTTATTATTTTACCTCAAAATGCTTACTTTATAATGGTTTATATTTAGGCCAACTTTTCCAGCATGAGTATTTGAAATTTCTTTGCTTATTTTCACAATCCAGATTTCTTGTTGTTACAGGACGTGCTTGATATTTATTTTATTTTATTTTGTTTTTGTCTTTTTGAGACAGGGGCTAGCTATGCTGTTCAGGCTAGCCTTGGGCTCACTTTGTAACCTAGGCTGGTCTTGAACTTGCAAGGATCCTCCTGCCTCATTCTCTCAAGTGCTGGGATTACAGGAGTGCACCACCACATCTGACTTTGATGTTAATTTTAAAAATCACAATAATTTAATAAAATAACATGTCTGTTCTTGAAGTTGGATGAATCAATCTTTCTGTAAATTTGGAAAGACTGGGAACATGTTGAGGTGCAGTGATGGGCACGTGAACTTTGCTTTCTGTGTTTTCAGTGGTGGCATCTGTGAGTGAAGCTCTTACTGTAGAGGACCACAGAGAAAGTTCCAAAATCCAGAGCTTTGAATGAGTGACCATCTTCCTATGCAGGTAACTCAGGAGGGTTATTTACTTGTGAGATTCTGGAGTAGGCTTTACCTACGCTATTGTGGTATTGTGGTTACATAGGAACTCATATTCTTTTTAAAATACTATGTGATTTTGGTAATTCAGATCCTTCTGTCATTGTTAAAATATGTGTATACTGATTCCAATCTTTAATACACTTCTTGGATATTTTAATATTATAGATATCCAGGTTAAATGTATTCTTAAACATCAGTATTCTTGCAAACTGCTTTGAAATGGAACTATTTGGGAGATTGATAGAGCCCAGTTATTTGTAAATCTCTTCATACAATCAGCCAAGTTTTCTTCTAGGGATTGTTTAGGTGTCAAAAATTAAAGGGTGAGCCAGGCGTGGTGGCGCACGCCTTTAATCCCAGCACTCGGGAGGCTGAGGTAGGAGGAGCGTTGCTAGTTCGAGGCCGGCCTGGGCTACAACGCCAGCGCAAGGCCGGCCTGAGCTACACAGTGCGACCCTGCCTCAAAAAACCAGGGCAGGGAGTTTGACTCAGTGCCTTAAGTGCCTGCCCTGACAGGCGCGAGGTTGTGAGTTCAATCCCCAGTACCGCAAAAAAAAAAAAAAAAAAAAAAATTAAAGGTGAGGTTTTCTCTGCAGAAGGTGAATGTGTAATTTCCAATAGCTGCTGGTAACCCTTAACTAAGGAAGCTATTACTTCCATTCATAAGAATGATGGGGAAAGTCAAGAGGACTTAAATGCACCATTGAACTTAACAAAATGAACAACTTTGTATAAGAAGAACTGAGAAGTGTGTTTGTTTGAAATTGATGTTGGATAAATGGGTAGAATTTATAAACATGCAGAAACGTTGTATAATATGTTGACAGAATGGTGTAAAACATGGAGAAAAACTCATGTAGGAAATGGAGGGGGCGTATTTTTAAGAGTACTGGGAGGAATGAAATCGGCAAGAGCAGAGTTATGAGCCACAGGGAGAGAGGCAGAAAACCCGTGTTTATAAAGAGGAAGCAGGGCAGAATTTATGAAGTCAGATTGATGTAAAAGTCGACAAAGATTTAGGAGTAACTGTTAGTACTAGAATTACTTTAAAATAGAAAGGGGCTAGTGAATATCGATCCTACTTAGTGTATAGTGTTCAGTCTCTGTGTGAAAATCTCCTCTGCCTCTCTGTCTGCCTGACAGTACCTTGTTCTCTCTCCGCTTCTTCCCTTCTCCTCCTCCTCTTCCTCTTCCCCTGTCTTCCTTTTTCCCTCTCCTTCCTGCAGTTGTGCCCTCCTGTCATTTTAATCTTTCTTGTACAAAACATCAATAGCACAACTGTGGGAAAGATGACAAAATGCAGTCGTGTCTACCCTAATAGCACAAATACACAATGAGTTTACAATGTACATATGTACTCCCATATTCCCCACGCTCATATGGACTCATACATTTACAAGTGGGTGGATATATGATATCTTTATATTGGTTTTATAATTAAAATATCCTGTCGTACATAGTTTTCTACTTCTTATTCAATAGTAAGGTGGAAAGTTCTCTAAGAGAACTGACATAATTGTAATTAACTCTTATAAATGATGATTTCTCTTTTAAGAGATTTCATAGTCTGTTCAATGATTTTTTTTATTATTCACCTTAAATTGTAAACTTTAGAACTGCTATTAAAATAACATACGAAATATGTTATTCATATGTCCTTATGTTCTAAGACTGTAATTTCCATGTAGTACATTACAAAGAATGCAATTGTGATGAATGGTATGTGTATTATTACTTCCATAGATCGTCAAATTGTGTTCCAAAAACTCCCTTTTGAATTTTACCAGTACCTTTAAAGATTTGTCACATTTAAAATCTAATGTCCATGAAGTGATATTTGTATGTTTTTTGTTGTCAACTATTTCTAACAAATGAATGATGGCATCTTTGTTTGTTGGTCATATGGCTATACATTTTTTTCCATTGCCTGATTATATATTCTGTCCACTTTGCCATTGGTTTGTATTTTATTTATTAATTTCTCAACAGCTTTGATATATTTTAGATAGTAACTTTTTATGTTCCCTAAGATGTAATTCCACTCTCCAAATATTTTTGTCTGTTTATTTAGGGTACAAATTCCTAACTGTTAAAAACTAATTAAAACTAGCAATAATGTCTGTTTCAGATATCTGTAGCTAATTGAAAAAACTTTTTCTACTGTAGGAATGTAGCAAGTCACCTTTCCTTTATTACCTCAAAGGAAATATAAGGTACTTCTTGCTGTTTTTTACATTAAATCTAATTTATCTTTATTTTTCCACATACAGTTATTTACATGTGTAAGTATTTTAGTTTCCCAATAGAAAGCTGGCTGTGGAAGACTCTTATTTCTTTCATGACCAGTACTTTCCACCACGTCTATAATTACTTATTTCCAATGCCATTCCTTTATAGAAGGGCACCTTTTTCCATCAAACTTGCACTCTTATACTCTATGCCAGCACTGGACCATAATAAATGACAGTGTTTATAAACAAAATGAATACAAAAAATTCTGAAATTTCTGAAGTCATGCTAATAATTCTGTTTGCAGATAAATTTCTTCTGAGCAGTGACATAAGGACACACAGAAGGCATATGGAGCAAAGGAACAATGTGGCTGAGTTTGTGCTCTTGGGACTCACTCAGAGCCTCCAGGGTCAGAAAATATTATTTGCTGTGTTCTTGCTGATATACCTGGTGACAATGGCAGGCAATCTACTCATTGTCGTGACTGTGGTGCTCAGCCCAGGCTTGGCTGCACCGATGTTCTTCTTTCTTGGCTACTTATCATTTATGGATGCTGCTTATTCCACTACAGTTACCCCAAATATGATTAAAGATTTACTGTGTGAGAGGAGAACCATTTCCTTCCAAGCTTGTTTGATACAGGTATTTGCAGCTCACTTATTTGGTGGTGCTGAAATTTTGCTCCTGGTGGCCATGGCCTATGATCGCTACATGGCCATCTGTAAACCCCTGCATTATCAGATCATCATGAACCAAGAGCGGCGTGCTCTGCTGATGCTGCTGACCTGGGTTGGGGGTTTTGTGCATGCTGTACCACATATTCTTTTTGTTTACAACCTTCCTTTCTGTGGTCCCAATGTAATTGACCACTTTACCTGTGACATGTACCCCTTAATAAAACTTGCATGCATGGACCCCTATGCTGTTAGCCTCACTGTGCTGGCCAATGATGGTGTGGTCATCTTTACAATCTTGCTTGTCTCCTATGGAGTCATTCGGCACTCCCTGAAGAATCTGAGTCAGGAAGGGAGGCTCAAGGCCTTGTCTACTTGTGGCTCCCACATCACTGTGGTCATCCTCTTCTTTGTTCCTTGCATTTTTATTTATGTGAGACCTCCCTCTACTTTGCCCATTGATAAATTTTTGACTGTGTTTTACACCATTATCACCCCTATGTTGAACCCCCTCATCTATACTCTGAGAAATGCAGAGATAAAAAATGCCATGAAGAAGCTCTGGACTAGAAAACAAAATTGAGGTTGTTTCACTTATATTCAATGAAGAGTTGGTTCTTCCAGGAAAGTCATGTTTTATTATTTAAGTATGCTAAACTTTTCTTCTGATTTAATAACTGAACAACAGAAGACATGCATTATATGAATTCTTAGTCTACATATTTTTCATTTATTTTATTTTGAAGGGATTAAAACAAAACCTAACAAACAGAATAAAGCAATACAAAACAAAACAATAAAATCAACACAGGGCTTCAAAAAACATAATAGGAAATCAACACTGGCTAACATAATACATCTTATTATCTTCAAAATAGCTGTCCAAGTCATCAGACATGATAAAATTGAACAAAACAAAACAGAATCAAATAAAACTAAACAAAACAATGAAAATGATACAGGACTTCAAAACAAAATAATAAGAAATCAACACTGGCTACCACAATGCATTTTGTTATCTTAAAAGTAGCTGCCCAGACCATCAGACATAGGCATGTAAAATTAACCAAACAATACGCAAACTAAGTTGAAATTTCAGGTGTGTGACCTCTAATTTCTACTATGTCTGTGTCTCCTGAACTTGTTCTGGGTGGACTGGAGGTCTGAGACTGTATTTTGCTCTTTCTTCTTGACATTCATCTGTGTTTCTCTGAATCAGCCTATTGCTGCTTCCCAGGTGCTTCCTGCATTGGCTGCCCTTCCTTCAGTGGAGGGGATTGGGTTAGGTACTTGGGTTTCTCTAATCCGGGGTTCCTGGCTTGGATGGAGACGCATGAAGCCACAGTTGACCAATGCTCTCCTGCCCAGTGGAGCCCCAGGGTGTGGCTTGTACTCTAAGCTATTTCTTTCTAATGAGTTGACCACTACATTTCCAAAGTTCTGAAATGGCTAACAGATCTTAGAAAGACTTCTGTTTAGGCTGTTGTCTGGAACCAGCAACTACAACAAACTGCTGGCCTTTATTTAGGACCACTAATCCACATATGTTTTTAAGTCTATTAAAATTTGTTAGGAAAATATACGTATATTTTGTTGAAATATTTCAGTTGAGACTATCAATTTATGTACCATAATTAAAGTCATAAATTTATTTGATTTAATAAGAGTTTTTTTGGTGACTTTTACAAAACTAAAAGTTTATCTTTTCAGAATTATATCAGAAAACCAAAATATAAATAAAAATTAAAATAGAAGATAAATGATTGGAAATAGGAAGATAGGGGATTCTCAGATAGAAAGTGGATCAAGAGTTGAAGTCAGGGGTGTGGGGAAGGAATAAAGAGAAAAACAAAGACGTGTTCCATACATGTACCAACTCCACTGAAGGAAAGTAAGCACTGTGACTGCAGATGTGTACTAAAAGAGAGATTTTAAAAGCATAAAAAAGGAACGGGTAATGTTTGCAATACATTTCGCAAGAATAAAATTATACTTAAATATACAGTTTTTTCCAGAATTTCTGCAATTAATGGTGGATCACACACATATTTGAAGTGCCTATAGTATCATTTTGTTTTGTAAGATTTAGATATATAATTTTGTAATATTGCTTGGCATGTTATACTGGAAGAGGAATAATAGGTAATTTTTAATGCAATCAGAAAGAAACTATAAATTTAAACAAGCAGACAACGATACTGACGGTGATACTAAAATGACTTATTTTCCATGGAATTTAGCATTTCTTTGCAGTTTTTTTCCAATAAAATACAATTCAACTGAGATAGCCAGATGATTGTATTTTAAATTTGTATAAATTGCTTAATTTTAAATGCTTGGGGAACTTTATGTTAGATATTTTGTCTTCAATTTCTAGTTGAGTTTATTATCCTTGATAGAAATAATATGATTTAAATCCTTTGAGATATACAGCAATGCATGTCATGGTCCCTATATTGTGTATTTTAGCAAATGTTTCATGAACACTTGCAAATATGTAGGGCAGTCACACGTCTGTTTTCTCTTTTCCAATTTCTGTTCTAATGTACATCCAAATGAGTGGACTGTTTGAGATTGTGACACAGAGATTTTCTCATACAGGTGAACTAAGCTTTATCTATATTTGAATCAAGTTTTCAATGACTTCTTCCAAAAGTAGTTTTCATCATCTCTGCTTGTGAGTGCAGATGTCAACTGAAAATTGTTAAGCTCTGTAATTACCAAATTTGTCTACATTGTAGGACATGAGTTTTGAAAAATATTCTTTGTATTGGTGCCTATAATTTGTATAATATTCTGGGTTTCAATACACTATCTATAAGTATGCATATAGCACTCATACATTTTGATCGTACCTATCTCTCCTATTTTCTTTCCTTAAATGCACAGGTTGTGATTTTTAATTAGAGAGTTTTTCCATGTTTTATTTCTGCTCATCCTGGATTATTTCTCTTTGGTTATTTGACCTGATGTTGCTCATCATGCTATTCTCCCCAGAGAACATATTTCTGGAAATTTTTTCTAGATTGTTATTATTCTTCTGATATCTCTGGAGGTGCACAGTCTACACTCAGGGTTAGGATCAAGGTACCAGTGAGTTTAATTAAGCAATAAGGCATCATTGGACACATAGCAAGGGAAGCATTCAACCATATGTGCTGTGGTTCCTACACACATAAAGGTTCACAGACTTCTATCCTTCCCTAAGTGAGGGTTTGGATATAGGAGCGTACACTTGACTTTGTTCTTAGACATCAAAATGATAGACTCATGGCATGATGAATCAGAAATTATAGGTTTTTCTCCATTCTTCATGCCTCCCAAAGCCATACTCCCAAGATAGTATTCCTGATGGGGAATCAAAAAATTCTAAAAGCTATTTCATTATTTCTCTCTCATTTTATGAAATACAAATTGCAAATATGTGTCTTAGTAATGCATGACTCCTTTTTTCAATAGATTTAGCTATTAAACATTAAAAGTCCAGTTAATATTGTTTCTTAGGCAAAATATTGCCAAAACTGAACTGTGGGTGTTTCTTTTTATAGTTAAGAATTAGATTCCTTGAGTTCATGTGACATTCAAGGTATTACATTTATTTATTTACGTGGTACCAGGAGTCAAACTCAGGACCTTGCACTTGCTAGACAGGCACTTAAGCCACTGAGATAAATCCCCAGCCCTTTAATTTAGAAACCAGAAAAATTTAATCAAGTTACATTTTTTCTATGAATCAGATAAGTTATCTTTCCCTCAAGTATGGCAGGATTGGTCAGTGGAAACATTTCCAGGTGTAGTGATGATGTGAGTGGTATTTTGCCCTGTGTTGCGTTGCCAGAAATGGCATCAGTGTGTGAAGTTGTTGTCATTTAGGACCGGGAGAAATCACCAACCCAGCACCTGGACTGAAGCACTGTCTGCTTATATGCAGGTAACTGGGGAGGGATAATCATGTGTCCAATTCTGAAGTAGAGTTTACATTATGCAAATACAGTAGATTTATCACAATGCAACTCATAAGGTTTTCAAACTTCTGTATGATTCTGATACTCAGTTACCATAACATTGTCATCGGTAAAATATGCATAAATTGATTCCAATCTTTAACTCTTCTTGAATCTCTTAGCATTATAAAAACTTAGAATAAGTTTGCTTTCTCTAACATTAACATGCCTACCAAATAATTTTGAGTTTATTTGAGAGATATTTTGTGTGCAGGTATTTATACATTTCTTGATACGATCAACAGAACTGTTGTGTAAATATTGTTTAGAATATTAAAAATTAAAAGATGATGTAGAATCTGTAGATCAGTGAAGGACTTAAGAGCACAGAGTGTAATAGGCAAGTGAACTTTTATATAAATTCTTAGGAATGGTTAATCAAGTTAGAAGAGGACTCAAATTGACCTTTGGGCTTAATAACGGAAGACAGTTGTCTAAGAAGAGCTGAGAATTGAGGTGGTGTCTCCTTTGAAAATGATGTGAATCAAGGATAGATTTCATCCAACGTGCAGATACGCTGCATAAATAGGACCACAAAATGTTTAATACTGGATAGGTAGAAAAACTAATGGTAGAGGAAATGGTGGGGAATTTAGAAGAGCAGGGTCCTTAAAAGGATGAAATCTGCTGCATGAGTAGAGACATGGGACATAATTAAGAAACAGATAATCCATATTTGTGTAGAGGAAGGGGGCAGAATTTATGAAATGAGATTTAAGACTATGTCAACAAACACTTAAAGCATGACTGTTATTACTGTGATTATTTTCTCTGAATACCGGGTCAGTGACTATAGACTTATAAAGGTATCATTTTGTTTGTCTTGCCTCACTTTCTTGTCTTTCCTCTCCTCTCCTCTTCATCCTCCCCTTCGGTTCCTCTACCCATCTTCCTCCTCAACTTGGATCCCCCTTCCTGTCCTTTTAATACTTCACACATCACCCTTGCTTCTAACTGCATCAACACCACAGGTGTAGACTATGCTTTAGTCAAATGTGTGTACTTGCATAGTCCCAGTGCCCTTAGACCCACACACAAACATTTACAATGGAATATACATGGCCTTTTACATTTGTTTATAATATTATCTTGCTATATGTACTTGTAAGATCATTTATTTCTTATTCCAATGTAACTTGTGGAAATTTCCACTTGGGTACTTATATTACTGTAACTATTTAAACGACTTTTCTATTTAACAGATTTTAGGTTCTATCCAATCATATCTTGCTTTAGAATTCGTCTTTATTCTTTTTACCATTTTTGTTTAATGTCTTTAAAATAATGCCACAAAACCATAGTGTGAAGAACTGTGTTTTTATTTGCTAGAGCTTTAATTTTCCTGCCATACTCTCTAAAGTGAGTAACTGCTGTGATGAAAGGTATGTGTATTTTTACTTTCCACAGGGGTTGAGGAATTGTATTCCAAAAATTATAAAATTATAAAATTATTTTCATTTTAACTATCTTTAAAATTTTATCATGTTTAAAATGTGGTATTAATAAAAGAGGCTTTTCATTTGTATTTGTTTGTTAATGAATTTTACCACATGCTTTTTGATCACTGAACTGTACTTTTAAAATTACTTGTTTGTATCCTTTGTCCACTTTGTCATTGTCTTGTGTTTTTAAAATTAATTTCTTAAAGTTTGTCTATTTCAGGTATTACCTCTGCCTATGTTCTCTAAAACACAAGTCTTTTATCTAAATTAATTTTATGTAGTTATTTATGGTACTGTTTCCTACATTGCTAAATTGTTTCAAAATTATCAAATGTCTTAATTTGAGATTCCTCTTATTAGTTGAAAAGACTCTTCTATACTCATGAGTAGAAAATCACCTCTATTTGGTTACTGTGTTGCATATATAAAGTAAATTTTCTGTCATTTTACATTAAATATTCAAGATATTGTTATTTTTGATTTTGGAATTATCTCTACCCAAAAATATTACTAACAACCAGATATAAAACTAGCTTTAGGAGATTCATTTTTCTTTTATGAAAAGTCATTGTTCTGCATATCTCTGATTACTTATTTCTGTTGCCTTTAGCCTATAACGTCACTAAAGTTACAGATACAGTTGAAATTTACATCGTACTCTCCTCCAGTTCTGGAATACAATAAATTATAATGAATATTTATGGGATGAACAACAAGCTATCTTAAAATTTCATGGACTCACTAATAATAATTACAGTTGTACAGAATTTTGTTCTGAGCAGTGGCGCAAGGACACACGGAAGTACATATGTATCAAAGGAGCAATGTGACTGAGTTTGTGCTCTTGGGGCTCACTCAGAGCCTCCAGGGTCAGAAAATATTGTTTGCTTTGTTCTTGCTGATGTACCTGGCTACTATGGCAGGAAACCTACTCATTGTCGTGACTGTGGTGCTCAGCCCAACCTTGGATGCACCCATGTACTTCTTTCTTGGTTATTTATCCCTTACGGATGCTATTTATTCTAATACAGTTACCCCAAATATGATAGTAGACTTACTTCATGTGAATAAAACCATTTCCTTCAAAGCTTGCATGACACAACTTTTTTTAGGCCACTTGTTTGGTGGTGCTGAGATTTTGCTCCTGGTGGCCATGGCCTATGACCGTTACGTGGCCATCTGCAAGCCCCTGCATTATCTGACCATCATGAACCAAGGAGTGTGTGTTCTATTTTTGGTGTTGGCCTGGGTTGGGGGTTTTGTGCATGCTATACTGCACATCCTTTCTGTTTACAATCTTCCCTTCTGTGGGCCGAATGTGATCGACCACTTTGTCTGTGACATGTACCCATTATTAAAACTCGCCTGCACTGACACCTACTATATTGGCCTCACAGTACTAGCCAATGATGGTGTCATCTGTATGGTCATCTTCACACTCTTATCAATCTCCTATGGGGTGATTCTGCACTCCTTGAAGAACCTGAGTCAGGAAGGGAGGCGCAAGGCCTTATCCACCTGTGGCTCCCACATCACAGTGGTAAACCTCTTCTTTGCTCCTTGTATTTTTCTTTATGTGAGACCTCCCTCTACCTTGCCAATTGATAAATCCTTGGCTGTGTTTTACACTGTCATTACACCTTTGTTGAACCCACTCATCTATACTCTGAGAAATGCAGAGATGAAAAATGCCATGAAGAAACTTTGGACTGCAAAAGGGAAATGAAGTGACAGAGAACCATATCACTTGTGTTTCGGGAAGAGAGTTGCTAATTCCAAAGTAGACACACCTGATTATTTCATTAATCTAAATGTTGTCAAGTTTATTAACTGTACATAATGGCAATTATTTGGAAATGTACATTTTAAGAGTATAAAAACATTTTTGAAAAACTTTTTTTAGTACAAAATGATTCTATTAAGATTGTAGCTGTGTGCCACAATTAATATTATATATTTATTTTCTTAAGGAAAATTTTATTCTTGATTCATAGGTAATCACATCCATCCTTTAATTAATAATGTTCAAGATAAATTAGAAATAATACAATAAAATAATATGCAAATACACTGTTTCTTCTATCACAGATTAAAAATATTACTAGATCATATCAAATTGTGAAATATATATATTTGCAATATGCGCTATTTTCCATAGTTTTATTCATATTGCTTTGTTTATTATGCTTCACGAGGAAATCATTCTTAATGTAATACTAAGGAAGTAAATGCACGAGAAAGCAGTAAATGACTAAGAGACATATGGAAAATGCAACCAAATGTTACTCTTGTTTCCAACTGGAAATATTTTTTGAGTCCCTCAGCGGGAGAAGTCATGTTTGGTGTATTGTTCTTATACAGATAAAGATGATCCTTTAGTCTTCCTGTATAGTTTAGAAGATCTGATAATGACTTTTCTATGTTTCCTTATGTCCTTCATTATGTTCTTAAGTGTTTATGTTCTTCTAAAATGGACTAGGCACTGTTTTTCATACATCAAGTTAGCACAATCCTTAATCCATAAACTACAAATATGCAAAACAAAACTCGATTGTAGATAGTTGTCAAAGAAGATTTTGACAGTTCATGATGTTTTCATTCTTAGCTATTTATTTTTGAATTACAAATATTTTAATTATTATTTTAATTGTACATAATATAGCATAATCATTCTATAGTATTATACAATGTGTACTGACCAAATTAGTGTGGCTAATGCTTCTATCTTTTAATACCATCTAAAATTTGATTAGTAGGTAAAACGCATACATACTTATTGGATACAGCATGGTATTTACATATTTAGAGTACACACGTATCTAATCAGTGAAATTAATGATTCCAACTCCTGGCCATCTTTTTATCTTTGGAGACTTTGAGCCTCTCTAGTAGTAGAATGAAGGTTATCAAGTAACATGGATGCCAGAATATATGGTTTTATTAGATTGCAACCTCATCAATAATATATTTTTTTATTTAAGAGACAAAAAAAGACATATAAAAAAGACAAAAAGCAAAAGAGACAAACGACTAGAGTAAATGCACAACAGTAACATTACAGGTTTACAAAACAGGATGATAGAAACTTGACAATGGTTGCAATATTGCGTATTGCTATCTTCAAAATGGTTATTTACATTAACAGATATAGGCATGTAAAATGGATCTAATCATATGAGTATTAATTGCTCTTTCTCAATAAAGAATACATTCAGCAGTGTGTTCGTTTTAGTTATGTTACATACACATATATTTTTTCCTATTCCCTTCCCTCTTTCCCCCTTTTCCCTTCCCAATTACTTTTGCTCTTTGAGCTGTTTTTTACCCTTACATAGTATTTATCATGGATTTTGGATCATATATACTTTTTCTGTTTCTTACACTAGGAAGACAATATGGTATTTACACAGGTGGGTTTGATTATCTCACTTATGAGTATGGTCTCAAGTCATGTCCAATTACTTATAAAAGTCTCAATGTAATCTTTCTTAATAGCTGAGTAGTACTCCATTGTATAAAAATACCACATCATTTTTATCCATTCCTTGCTTGATGGGCACTTGGGTTGTTTCCAAGATTTGTCTATTACAAATTGTGTTGCTATAAATATGAGTGCACAAATATCACTGTGGTATGATGTTTTCAGTTCTTTGGGAAAATGCCCAGAAGTGGGATAGCTGTGTTGAATGGGATCTCTAATCCTAGCTTCTTGAGGAATCTCCACACTGACTTCCACAGTGGCTGCACCAGTCTACACTCCCACAAACAGTGGAGAAGAGTTCCTTTTTCCCCACAGCCCCTCCAGCATTTATTGTTGCTTGATTTTTTTAATTTTGGCCATTCTTTCTGGAGTGAGATGAAATCACAGTGTTGATTTAATTTGCATTTCCCAAATGACCATTGGTGTTTTTTCATATATTTATTTGTCATTTGTATTTCTTTCTCTGAGAAGTGTGTATTCATCTCAGATGCCCATTTTTGGATTGGGTCCTTGAATTTTAGGCGTCTGATTTCTTTTAATTCTTTATACATTTTAGATAGAAGTCCTCTGTCTGATGGACAATTGGCTAAGATATTTTCCCAGTTTGTGGGTTTTCTTTTCACTCTGTTGGAAATTTCCTTTGACATGCAAAAACTTTTTAGTAAGATGAGATGCCAGTTGTTGATTCTGGAAAGTGTTTCCAGTGCAATTTGATTTTTGTTCATGAATTCTCTGCCTACTTCTATGTCATCAAGATTTTTACCTACTCTGTCTTCTAGTAAGTTTAGTGTCTCTGTTTTAACATTCAGATCTTTGATCCATTTTGACTTTATTTTAGTGCATGGTGGTAGGCATGGATCTAGTTTTAGTTTATGGCATATTGAAAGCCAGTTTTTCCAGCACCATTTGTTAAAGAGGCTATCTTTCTTCCAAAGTACATGTTTGGCCCCTTTGCCAAAGATGAGGTGGTAAGTGTGTTTGTAGTTGTGGCTGTATCTTCTAATGTATTCCATTGATCTTCAGGTCTGTTTTGACTCCAATACCATGCTGATTTTATCACAGTAGCTTTGTAGTATAGTTTCAAGTTGGGAATTGTGATGCCTCCTGCCTTCCCTTTGTTGCCCAGAATTGCCTTTGCTATTCTAGGTCTTTTCTGGTTCCAGATGAATTTCAGGAATGCTTTCTGTAGCTCCATGAGGTAGGCAAGTGTTATTTTGATTGGGATTGCATTAAATCTGTATAATAATTTTGGGAGAATGGCCATTTTCACAATGTTTGTTCTTCCTATCCATGAACAGGGAATATCTTTCCATTTTCTGAAATCATCTTCAATTTCCTTCTTTAGAGTAATGTAATTTTCACTGTATAGATCTTTTACTTCCTTTGTTAGATTGATTCCTAAGTATTTCATTTTTT